>BGKB01000330.1:0-16522 GCA_003116975.1 Aurantiochytrium sp. KH105 | reverse complement strand
CCCGCACGCGACGGCCACGAGCGTGGGTCCTGGCCCATCTCCCGACGCGGCCGTCTCGGCGTAGCTGCAGACAGCCGACGGCACAGCATTGAGGCGAATGCTTGCCTGGACTTTGCCATTATGAAAGACCTTGAGCGCTCCGGAAAGGTCGCCCACAAGCAGCTTGTCTTGCGCCAGACACATGCCTCCGGAGAAGGCGTGCAGGTTGACCACGGGATCGAACCATGCGTCCAGCCAGAGCTGCTGCCTCTCGTTGCCGCTCTTCTCGGCCGTTTTTGTCTCCATCGCTCCGCACTTCTTCGCCCCAGACCTCTGCCTGTGCTCGCGCTTGCGCCCGCCCCTTCGCTTCTGCCTCTGCCGACGCCCGAGCAAGCGCCCCTGCGCGCAGTGGAGTCCCTGCAATTCTGCGATTCTCTGCGATAAGGCCGTTGAAAGAGAGAGCTAGCGGAGACTTGGACGACGAGGACTAGGGATTACTACTAGCAGTGGCCTAGGCCTACTGCGTCGAGAGGCAGGCATGTGGAATGTGGAATGTGGCAGGTCAATGAAGTACAACCTACAACCAGCCCTGCCGTCGACAAACATGCAACAAGGAGAAGAGAGAGATGAGAAAGATCAATCGAGCCTGCGTCTACACCATCGGCAACTGACTCGCGATCGACAGCAGCAGCAGCAGCAGCAGCAGCAGGAGCAGCAGCAGCAGCAGCAGCAGCAGCAGTAGCAGCAGCAGCAACCAACGTTTAGGCCTACTGCGGCATGAGTTTGACGGCCCCAGATAATACACAGGTAGGTCCATGCTCCCTGAATAGATTCTTGGAATTCTTGTCTTGTGCGGCCCAAATTCTGCAATCTCGCTCGAAAGACAAGGATGGTTATAGTGATCTTACTCACCACTGGCCACGTTCGTCAAACCCACCGGCATTCAATATCCTCATGATGATGTCCTGCACTCTTCCTCCTTCCTTGCTTCACAAGTGTCACGAGGTCTTCTTCACCAATAAGCATGGGGCATCGGCGCATAGCGGATGGGAAGGACTGAGAGAAGAGTACGTGCGCGTGTCTCAAGGGCCTACCGCCATTAGCCCAGCAGCCAGCAGTTAGGTGGGTCTTACCTGGCTAGCGAGGTCACCAAGGTCTGCAAGGCGGTTCGGCCGCCTTGGTTTCCTCCAAGTTGCACATTTGTCCCTGGTTGCCATGCCTTGCCATGCCAGACTACTACCTACCGCTCGCAGTCGCAGTGCTCGCTGGTGGGAGGGAGCCACTGCCAGCCCGAGACTCAGTTCGTTCGTTCATTCCGCGATCCATTGCAGTCCGAGAGGGTCCGTCCGAGTCCGTAGTCGTGCCGCCGGTGCGCCCTCCGCGTCCAAGTCCGGGTCCGTCAGGTCTCGCCTACGCTCTTTCGTTCGCGGTCACTCTGTGCGGCCCCTTTCTCCGCCTGTGCCTATTATGCTGCCGCTGCCAAGTGACGTTCCTGACCGTCTGTCTGTCTGTCAGTCTGCCACTGCGCGTGTGATGAGTGAGGGACGACGGCACGACTCGGATGAATGAAGAAGGCCTGTGATGCCTGACAGTCGCCGATCGATCGCTCGCTCGCTCGCTCGCCGGGCCGCCTCGGACGCGCGGCGCGAGGCGAGGCGGGGCGATGGAGGTGGAGGCGCGGCCCGCGAAGCGCGCGCGCACGGCCGGGGGCGAGGCGGCGGGCGCGGCAGGCTCGTGCAGGGCTGCCGCTGCGCGCGAGGGCGGGGAGGGCATGACCGCCGGCATGTCTCTGGCCGCCGGCATGGCCGGCATGGCGGGACTCGCCGCACTCGCCGGGCCAGGGGCGGGGGGCGAAAAGGCAGATTCCGCGACCAAGGCCGCCAAGGCGCTTCGAGCGGCGCTGCGCTCGGAAACCGTCGCAGAGTACGCCAAGGGTGCAGACAAGATGACGATCGCATCGGAGCACGCCAAGGACGGAGACAAGGCGACGACGTCGACAGCCACAACGACGTCGACAGCCACAACGACGACGACGACGGCGCCTGCTGCTCCTCCTGCTGCTCCTGCTCATGTTGTGCCTGATGCTGCTCATGATCCTTCTGCTGCTACTGCTCAGATGAAGCGAGAGACCTCGGGTTCTCCGCGCTCTCGCGCCGAAACCGACGAGGAGAACGGCCGTGAGACGGGCACCGACGAGCGACCCCTGCCGCCAGGATCGCCTCTGCCACCGTACGTGAGCCACGGCAGACCGTGGTACTTTCTGTCTCTTGACAAGGTGGATGCGGCCGAGTCCGCAAAACCTGGACGCGAAGGCGCCTCCTGCGACGGCAGCCCGCGTCCGCAGCACCGTACCTGGGCCGAAGCATCTGCTGCCGAAGCCGGTTCCGAGGTACTTGCTCCGTCCTCCGCGTCCTCACCCTTGTCTTCTGCTGCTTCACCACCAGTGTTGACGTCGGTTGATGCATCAGCGGAAGAGAAAAAAAACGTGCCGCCTCTTTCTTTTTTGCCACCACCACCACCGCCTCCGCCGCTACCACCGCCGCCGCCTCTGACTGCGCCGCCGGCACCAGCTTCCCCTGTGGATGTACAAATTCAAGAACATGACTCGTCAGATTTTTACCGTGACGACGAAACTTCAGGTGCTGCTGGCACTCCGCGGGACCACGGGGAAACGGCAAATCGCATGCTGGTGGATAGTAAACCATTGCTACTGTCTCAACTCTCACAGGACACCCTGGCAACCATGCAATCCTCCTCTGTCGAAGACGAAGACGAGGAGGACAAGGACGCCGAAGACGAAGACGTGGACCACTATGAAGAGGTGAGCTCGAACCCAGAAGGTTGCGGCGACACAGCAAACCCGAACAACGGTGCCACGTCTTCGTTATCAGCAACAAACAAGGTCCATAGCACTGATGAGCTGGCGCAAGTTGGTCCCGAAGCGCTACGGGAAATGGTCGTTGCTCTTGAAAAGCAGAACGCTACCTTGCGCGCAGAAAATGGCAAGCTGCGAAACCGAAGCGCGCGGCTCTCGCCCGCAATGTACACGGTGGACGCCCCTCAAACGGTGCGCAAGATGCGCCTCGGGCGATCGGCAAGCATCGCCACGCGCAAGGAATTGAGCAAGCTCTTGAACTGCCCAGGGTCACCGGCACCCAAGAGCATTGAGGAACTGAGCTTCAATGGACGCATCAATAGTCTTATTTCGCAGCAGGGCCTCTTGCAGCAGCAGCAGTACCTGACGTCTCTTGACTTCGCCAATGACATTTTGGCTCTTTGCACGCGTGCGTGCAAAATATTTTCGCGCGAAAAACGCGTTTTGGAGCTTGCTTCTCCGCTGTACGTATTTGGGGACCTGCATGGCAATCTGGAGGACTTGCAATTCTTTGCAGAGCACGTTTGGCCCATGGGCGCGCGTCTCTCTGCGGGCAAGTTGCTCTTTCTTGGTGACTACGTGGACCGCGGCGAGCACGGACTGGAGGTCCTGGCGTATCTGCTTGCGCAAAAGGTCCAGGTGCCCGACAAAGTCTTTATGATTCGCGGCAACCATGAGACGCGTGCTGTCAATGGCTGGGAGGCCTACTACGGCAGTGGCTCGTTTGTGTATCAGTGCCAGGCGCGTTTTGGCCAGGAAAAAGGCTTCGAGGTTTGGGAGGCCTGCAATCAAGTCTTTGATACGCTGCCCCTCGCCAGTGTTGTGGACAACTCCATCTTTTGCGTGCACGGCGGCATTCCTTGCCCGGCAGAAGAAGGCCAAGAGTCTGCTGGGGACCGCAGAATTGAGGACATGCGCGCGCTACCGTGCCCTCTGGACATTCATCCACCGCAGCCGGAGGATGCTGACGAGGCGAATCGCCTGGCCTTTAGCTTGCTCTGGGCAGACCCAGCCGACGCCACTCAGGAGGATTCTCTCAAGGAGTCTGATAGCGGCTTTGCTCAAAGCGCCCGCGGCGGCGGGACTGTCGTGTTTGGCAGCAAGGCCGTGCATGATTTCTTGCGGCAAAATCGACTTGACTACATTATGCGAGCTCATGAAGCGACCGCCAATGGTGTCGGTGTGTGCAAATCGGCAAAGGTACTGACTGTCTTTTCCACGTCCAAGGACCACGGATGTGGGGACAGTGCCAAGTGCGGCTGTGTTCTGGTGGACCGCAACCGTATTCAAGCAATTACGAGAAGTGCAGCGTATGATGGCGAAATCACATCCTCCACGCTACCGTCGAGCGTGCCTCGAGTCTACGACGAGACTGACCAAGTTAATGACGCGCAGGCTCAGCGCTCGGATGAGGACGACGGAGCTGATCACGACGAGGAAGAAAACCGTGGTGCGTGGTGAGACCCACGCAGCCGATCGCGGTCACTGAGTCAGCAGAACGACGGGCCCGTTGATCGTGCCGTTCGCTCGCAGATTCATCTTTTGTATACGTGCAAACCAACCAAGCCTGGTACTTACTGGGGTATCAATGTGCAAATTTATCTTTCAACTCATTCTTCTTGTCGGTAGGATCCCAAAGAGGGGGAGGGGGGGAGGGGCGAAAAGCAACCCTTTCCCTTTCCTGCTGTGTGTGACAGAGGTTGGTGCCTTAGAGACACAGAGAAATTCTCCCTCGTTTCTTGGAGATAGCGAGCCCGCCACGATATCCTTTTGTGTTCTTGAACATGCGAGCACCCCGAGCCGGAAACAAGAAAGGAAAGTGGCGCCGTCGTGCATGCATGCACGCGTGCAGATATCAACAATCGATCAATTGATCGATCATTTGATGGCAGATTACACGTGTCAGGCCACAGGAAGATCCCAAAGTTTCATCGTGTCTCCCACGAGCAAGAGCGATCCGGTGACGAGCACTGTCGTCCGTTTCCCTTCAGCTTGCGCGCTCGCCGCGTGCGCATCAGCCTTGATTGCGTCAAGAGCAGCCTGCAAGGAACCATAGGCTGCAGCAGACTTGGCAGTTTCCGACATTGTTTTCGTCCACACCTCGCAGAGGACATCGTTCCAGCTGTCGTTGGAGTTCGACGTCTTGTCGTCTTCCGTTTCTACTGAGACTTCCCCAAGAATCTCGCGCGATGTCTTCATCCTCACGTGCGTGGGTTTAGGGTGCAGTGCGGGGGCAAAATAGACCTGATCAAAGCGGAGTCCGCTTGCCTTAAATTCTGCAAAGAGCGCGAGCGGATCTCGCGAGTGCATGCAGGAAAAGAGCAATACCTTGCGCGCTTCTTTCCCCTCTGGCTCAGGCGCGCCTGTGGAAGGTGGCTCTGCAAGTGAGCCAGAAACGTTCTGGATGCCAGGCTCCGAAATCGTTTGCGGAGATGATTCAGGTGAGGTGCTTTGCAACTGAAGCTCGGAACGGGCCCAGGCGAGAGCGCAAGCAAGACTCTTTGGCGTATGTGCTCCATCAAGAAGGACGTCAATGTCGGCGTCGAGGCGCTCGCGTTGGCTCCTTCCAGGCCAGCGACATCGCTCGAGACCCGTGCGGATGACCTCGGGAGTCAGCTTGTCTGCTGAAATGGCAGCTTCGCAAAGCGCGACTGCAATTCCAGCGTTGACGTATTGATGATCGCCAGCAAGGCCAAGCTTAACTCCTGACGAGCTCGGGAACCTGTCTGCCACGCGCAGCGGTCCGGCCAGGACCTTTTCGGCAGTCTTGTGAAGCACGCCAAGGGCGCCAGGGTCCTGGCCCGACGACACAATGATGGGAACCCCTGGCTTGAAGATGCCAGCCTTTTCTCCCGCAATGGCCTCAATGGTGGTTCCAAGGTACTCGGTGTGGTCCATGTCAAGCAAGGTTACAGCGCACGCCGTGGGCGCGCCAAGAAGATTCGTCACGTCGAGACGGCCACCCAGCCCAACCTCGATAATGACCACGTCGAGTTCCTGAGCAGCAAAGATGTGAAAGCCCAGCAGCGTGATAAAGCTGAAAAATCCCGGCATCAGGTTTTTGGACTTGAGCACGCCAGAGACCTCGTCGAAATGCTTGGCCAAGATTTCTTCGCTGACAGGTTGGCCTTGCAGCCGCACACGCTCGTGTGGCCTTACAAGGTGCGGGGATGTGAAGAGTCCGGTGCGCAGACCAGCAGCCCTGCAGATGCTCTCCACCATGGCGCACGTGGATCCTTTGCCCTTTGTCCCGGCGACGTGCACCACGCGCGGTGCTAGCCGTGCGTCGAGGCCAGGACCGACCTCGAGCCCGAGGGCCTCCATGTGCGGCGTGTACAGTTCCAGGAGCGCCTCCCGCGACTTGGGTGGCGGCTGCGAGTCCGGCGGCGGCGAGGACCGCACGAGCCGCATGATGCGGTCCTCGACCCCGCCCTGCGACGCCATGCTCGCCGCTCCCCGCTTGCAGCCCCGGCCCACGACTCGGAGCAAGCCTCCAGGGCGCGCGAACGAATGCATTTTGCACATCCATCGAGTCCTCCCTCCCTCGCTCACTGCATCCAAGGCGCATCGATCAGCAGCAGCCAGCGCGGGAGCCAAGTAGTATACGTATAGTAGGCCTTTTAGAAGTTCTACTGTAGTTTTTACTACATTTCCTAGTTTAGTTATATACGCGACGAAGCGAGAGAGGGGGTTGCGCAGCGACAAGCTAGACTTTCGTAGAGGGCAGCCAGCGCAGCGCGCTCAGGGTTGCGAGGAGGAGCGTGACCGCCTCGCGGGGGAGGACTTTCGAATGCTTGCTCGTTTTCCTTGCTTACTACCTGCATCCTTGCTACGAGTAGAATGACGTGCTAGATTTCTGTAAAATAACAGTAAGAGCTTCCTCGGTCGCCAAAGGTTGCGAGCGAGCGTCTCTCTTCGTACTTCTCGTCCCCCTGGGTTTGACAAGAAGATTGCAGAGCAGAACCAGAGCTGGCTAAAGCTCGACGTACAGGGAGAGCGCGATGCGGTGTCGGGCGTGGGTAGGCTCGGGGGCGACAGCCGCATTGGCCGTCCTCGTTGGCTGCGCGATCCGTGGTACCTGGAACGAGCCCTCGTTTGATACGTGCAAGTTCGTAGAAAGGGAGTGGAGCGACGACGACGTGCTGGTGGTCTGCGACTTGCACCCGACAGTCACCGAAGATGGCTTTGTCCTGGAGCTGCGACATTTACGGCAAAAAACGGATTCGCAAGAATGGCGAGGACCCGTTCTCCTCGTGCATGGACTTGCCGACTCTTCATTCACCTTTGTCTTGAGTGGATCTCGCGACAGTCTCGTGGGCTACCTGCTTCGAAACAAGTACGAAGTTTGGCTTTTGGACAAGCGGGGTCGCTCGCCGTATGGGCATCAGCACTTCAACGCATCAAGTCAAGAGTACTGGGATCGCATCAGCCTCGACGAGCAAGTTGACTATGACTTGCCCGCTGCTGTGGCACAAGTGCGCCGCATTGCCGGGCGTCCCTTGCGCGCAATTATTGGACATTCGCAGGGCGGGCTCGTGAGTGCTTTGGCGCTAGCAAGCCAACCTGAGACAGCACGCAGTGTCGAGCACCTTGTCGTTTTGGGGTCACCGCTGGCGCTTTGGGGCGGCAGATTCCTTGTTCCACGGTTACCAGATGCCCTGATCACGGTCTCGCCTGTGGCCTTTTTCCGTGCAGCGCGAGCGATTGCGAGCGGCTTTTGCTCGTCGCGCTTCACAGCTCGTCTTTGTGCTTTTCTTCTCTGCGCCGCGGCAGGGTGTGGAGACCCATATGCCTTCGCGCCAGAAGTCATTGCTCGCGTCTTTGCATACTATCCGCGGGAAGCCTCGTTCAAGAATATGATTCATCTCTCGGATAGCGATGCTCGAGGGGGGCTCTTTCGATACGGCCAGGATGCGAGTCACACGCTTGAGACTCTGCAAACGCCAACGGCGCTCTTTTACGGTAAATTTGATACCTTGCTCTCCCCGGACGCGCACCAAGCGAGCGAGCGTGCTCTCCCATCGCAAGTCGTCAAGATGTCCGACGGTTCGTTACCTTATGGTCATGCGGGGTACATCTGGTCCACAACGGCGAAAGACCTCTTGTACCCCTCTGTGCTTGACTTTGTTGAGACAGACTACACAAGAACTGTCGACGACTGACCTTACAGATTAAGTTTCGTTTGAAAGTAGAAGAACAAATAATCTATCATAAAAGCTTAGTACATTTGGGGAGTAAGGATATTTGAGTTGATCCCGGACGATCGCAGGGCTTCGAACCAGGCCCGGAGTTGACGCAAAGCCTCGTCGCTGTCTCCATCCCGACAGTCGTCGTCGCTTCCAACAAGATCGCTATCACCGTCGCCGTTCATTGCCGTTGCCTCCGTCTTGAGGTTCGAGCCCAATTTGGTCTTGCTCTTGAGGTAGCGGTCTGCAATGCGATTCAAGCGACTCGAGGCCGATGTACGTCCCGATGCAACCGACTTGGGGGGCGTGGAATGCGTACCACCAGAGGAACCGGACCAAGCTGCAGAATTTCCTCCATCTGACTTGCCGTCAAGGTCCGAGGAAAGGCGCACGTCGTAGATTGCAGAGGATTCGCGCGCGAGGTCTTCAGGGCCACGCGAGCGGAGAGACGCGCTCGGAGACGAAGATTTCGAGGGGCTGCTCTGGCTGCCTGGCGCGGCGGCCCGAAGCACCGTGAGCTTGTTGGCGCGATGCAGAAAGATGGTGCGACGCTCAAGATCGAGGGTGACGAGCTGAATAGTGTTGAGCTCGATCTTGCGCGCCTCGCCCCCTTTGAGGCGCTTATAGTACAGGTTGTGTGCTTTGAGCTGAAAAAAGCAGCGCTTGTAGAAGCGGCCCTGTAGGCTGACCTCGGTCGGATTGCGGCTGCCGACGATGGACGCCTTGTCGAGGATGCCCTCGCAGCGAACTTGGGCGTGGAGAAAGTCATCGTCCTCGGCATCAACACGAACGTCTTGGCCTTGCTCACTTTGAAATTTACGACGCATGTGGCGACCGTAGATGCGGAATTCGCCACCAATTTTTCGCCCGACGTGCACAATGCCCTTGAGGTCAAACTCACCGCGAAGAAAAGACTGCGCAGATGAGGCAAAGTTGTAGGCAAACCCAGATGCAGTTTGCGTGAGGGCTTTGCCAAAGATCTTTTGGTTGAACACCTTGGGGACGAGTCCGCGAATGAAGAAGGCGTAGAGGACCTGATACGTAGTGATGCCCGGCTCGCCCTTGCGCGGGCGAAACGAGGTGGTCCACTCGAGGCTTGGAATGCGAATTTTGCTCGCCTTATCCGACGACTTGCCGCGCTTGCGAAGCCGCTCTGCGTGGCCGACCGAGCCGCGAAAGAGATCTTGCAAGAAGAAGCTAATCTTTCGGATCGTCACGCGCTGAACGTTAAAGAGAATCGGAACGTGGTTGAGCATGTCCATGACGCGGTCCTTGCTGCCAAGGCGAAGATTCGTCTCTCGCGAGTTCTGATCCATGTAGTTGAGTGCGCTGCGGCTCGGGGGAGTGTAATTGCGGTACAAGGGGTCATGAACCCAAGCCACGTGCATTTCGATTTCCCCACACTCGCCGCGGCGCGTCCACTTTTTGCTCATGAGTGGAAACCAGCCGCGGATGGAATGTTCTGCATTGTCGATCTGGAACCCAGCCGACTCGTGCCAGCAGTATGCAGGATTCACCACAAGATACTTCATGGTCATGACCCACTGACCGAGAAAATCTGCCTGGGCGAAATCCTCGTCGAGCACAGAAATGTGCAGCACAGCAGATGGGTCCGTGACCGGGAACTCGAACGTTTCTTGCCACATAGGCTTAACCGTCTTGTAGCGCGTCGAAGTGACGGCCTGGTGCTCACGAATCTTGACGACAACCTTGGGGTCGGCCGAGGCTCGAGCCGAAAACCTCGTCCGCTCGCTTGGAGCGAGATTACGGGCTCGAATGATTGTTACGCGCAATTTGTTGGGAAGCTCGTCCTTGAGAAGTTCTCGGGCATGGGAGAGATCAGGAAAGTGGAGCTCGTCATCGGCAGCAGGAGCGCTCGAGGGTCTGGATTTTGGCATGCTCTTTTTACGATGCTTGTGCCCTGATGCTCCATGACCTGACAAAGCTTCTTTGCCGACTTCCTGGCCGAGTGCACCGTTGACTGCAGCCTGCGTGCTGCTGCCTTCGGGACTTACCTCGACTGGAGCGCTCGGAAGCGGGCCAGATTTGCGTTTCCATGGCAACCTCGATACGCCTGCCCGCCGGTAGCTGTCCAGCTTGAGCTTGCTGCTGACGCTGCTTGCGGAAGAAGCGATGCTTGTGGAGGCAGTTGTGATGACAGAGGGCGGAGGTGGCGGTGGAAGAGTTGTCGACACGCACTCTGAAACAACAGATGAGGATGCGGTCGACGGTTTGGCGTCGCCGAATGAGTAACTTCGCTGGCGACGTACTCGATTGCGCGGGGCCGCCTCACTTTCGCAACGTTGCATAAGGTCCATCTCGGAGACGGTTCCATTGGCGATCCTTGCGTCGAGAGCTGGCGCAGGAGTCTTTATAGAGGCGACGAGGGGTGGCTCAGGTGCCGGCGGGGTCGCAAAGAGCGACGAGCCCTGAAGAATGTTCATGCGGCGCAAGGAGCCCTGCGCGAGAAGTCGCGGTCCGCGCAAGGCTGAGCTCGTGTCGTCAATTGACTTTGACGCTTGACGCCCGTGCGAGGGAGACCCATTCTCGAGTACTGCAGCACCGGATGCAGCGTTTGACACCGACTTATGAAACCAAGAGTGCGCATAAAGTCTCGAGATGAGGCCTGCCGGCGTCCATGGGCGAAGCTTGGCCCACACTTGAGCCTTGCGGTGTTGGAACATGAGATGCGAGATGACCTCGCGCTCGGCGAGCTCCTTTGTGAGCTCGTTGATATTGAAGCGGCCTTCGCAGAGCTCAAAGTTGACCGATACGGACTCAAAGTCGATATAAGGCACGTCCACCACGGCAACGCAGCGAAAATCAGGAACCTTTCGCAAAGGAAGACTTTGCGGCCGCCACATGATGATTCGGGCGAGCGCGCCGAGACGAACAGATACAATGAAGTCGAGTCGCCCGACGTAGATGAACCACTTATGCGGAAAACGAGGAGGATTTGCAAAACCAGCGTCCGTGGTGGAGATGCGAAGGCTCAGGTGGCCTTTGTGGATCCACGGTACAACGGAAAGCGTTCCCAAGTGAAGAGGGTACCCAAAGAGGGCAAATCGAGTAATAGCCTGAGACACGATCCAGCCCACGGCATAGGGGGCTTTAAGCCATACAAAGCCCGCCAGAGCGCACGAAAGCGCTAGCCACGCAAGGCGCGATGCAGCATAAGGGGTCACGATGAAGGACACGAGGACCACGGCAATCGTGGCCGCCCCCGCGCGGCGCAAAAGCTTGAACTCGTCCTCGGCATCAACAGTGTGCCATGCTGACTGCGGGGCGCTGTGTGTCTTGCGCTGCATTTCAGAGCCAATGACATTGCGCCGACTGTGGCCCTCTTCGAGAGCTTCGTCTTCTTCAACTTCATCGTCTTCTTCATCTTCATCGTCGTCATCATCGTCGTCATCGTCGTCGTCGTTGTCCTCTTCGCCTTCCTCGCCCCGGGGATCATTCGTGGCATCTTCAGGGCAGGCAGGGTCACCGCCTTGATCCTCGACAATCTTGACACCCTTTCTCTCAACTTCGTCTTTTCTTTCAAGCTCACTACCTTTGATTGACGGCGGCCCCTGCCCCTTCGCTTTGGTCTGAACTTTCGACCCGCCATTGGTTGGGTCAGAGGCAGGAAAAGGTCTAAAGGCATCCTGCAGCCTTGGACGAGCCTGGCCATTGGAGCCTTGCGCGTCGCGCCCATTTCCATTCACTAGAGCTGGGGCGGCGGTCGCATGGGTTTCGTCGAGCGCCTCGAGGTTGTCAAGTCTGAAGTATTGTCGATTTTTGTCGAGGTCACTTGGCAAAGCGGGCAACATGTCACGGACGCTGTCTCCATTACCCTCTTCGTAGAAACACAGAATCTTGCTCTCGTCATGAGTCTCGTCGAGGCGTGGGGTTTGCGGTTCAGATTCGGACACTTCGCTTGACGCCGGCGTTTGAGGCGAGTCTTGGTCCGTTTTAGGACGACGGCCGCGATTGATGATACCATTGAATTTGGACGAGAGCTTGGTAAAACGTCGTGCTGGTGACTGCGCCCTTGTTGAGGATCTTCGTGAGTAGAGGCCCCACGACCGCCCGGAGTCGGGTTCTGCTACGTCTGTCTCATCCAGGGGCGGTGCGCTGAGCATCAGGCCGTTTGCAAAGCTTTCGTCGAGTGAATCTGACGTGCGATGGAGATAGCGAAAGGAGGTCTGCTCCCCTTGATAGTCGTCTGCGCCAAGCGAGGTCATGGGCGCGCTGGCAGGCGTCGAAGCCTCGGGGTTCTGCGGCACGAGCTCGGGTTCGCCGGCGAGAAGCGGCGTCGGGGTGGTCGCGATGGCGTCTTTGATGTGCTGCTGCAGCGTCAGCGATCGCGGGGGGTGCCTCTTGTGCAGGTGGATGTTTCCGTCCGAGGCCACGGAGTCCACGGAGTGGTGTCTATTGCGCTGCATCCTGGTCGCTCTGTCGTTGCTGCTGCTGCTGCTGCTGCTGCCGCCTGGTCGCGCCATGCACGAGTCGTGTCGGGCGGACCTGGGCGGCAGCGCGGCGAGAAGCGCAGAGCAGAGCAGACGAGAGGAAAAATGTCGCGGCGCGTCGGCGTGTCTGCGGCTCGCGAGCCGGGCTGCTCCGCGAGGCGGCGGCGAGCACGGGATGGATGGATGGATGGATGGATGGATGGATGGATGGATGGATGGATGGCGCCGCGCCGGGTGTTCTCGCCGTGGCGTGCCTCCGCTGGCCGCGGCCGCGCGGGGGCCTGAGTCTGCGCGGCGCGGGCGGCGCGGCGCGGGCGGAGCGCGCTGCTCTGTGCGCGCGGAGAGGGCAGGGGTGAGCCGGGGCCGCGGCGAGGCGAGGCGAGGCGAGGCTCGCGAATGGATTCTGCAGGCAGAGAGAGGAGAGATGGCGTGGAAGAAAGGAAGGAAGGGAGGAAGGGAGGAAGGGAGGAAGGGAGGAAGGGAGAACAAGGAGCGATGAGTAGAGGCGAGAGGAGACGAGTGCACACACTCGCGCGCACGATCCGCGACTCTGACTCGGATCGACTGCGACTGCACAGCGATGCGACTGACGGATGTGATTGATGTGCGCAGATCTGACAGTGAAGGCAGACATGCCGGAGAGGCTCGCTGATGTGGCCGGCCAGGTGACTCGGCCGTGCTGACCGGCAGGGAGCCCGAGAAGGACGGCATGCCGCCGTGGATGGGCAGACTCGATGGATGAAGGAAGGAAGGAATGCGTAACGAAGGACAGAAGAGGAGGCAGGACCGCAAGCAACGAAGACATGTCAAAACCAAAGCCAGGCAGAGAAGTAGAGGGGCAGGCAGAGCCGGCAAGCAGCTGCAGACCGAAGCAAGCAACTGCAACAAGCAAGCAACCGCCTGGGACAACAGAAGAGGAGAGGAGAGGGCACGGTCAGCAGCAGCAGCAGCAGTCAGCGCGGCTTCGCGTCAGCAGCACAGCAGCGGCAGCAGCACAGAGAGCGGAGGAGAGGGCGCAGGCCCGTCCGCAAAGCTGAACGAGGGCGGCGGCCAGGTTGGCTGGCCTTGGCCTGGCTAGGCTTGGCTTGGCCTTGGCTGGCCGTCGGCCGACCTTGCTTGCCTGCTGCCAGAGCCACTGCTGCTGCTGCTGTGGCCGTGGTCCTGGGGCGAGCCACCGATGGATGCATGAGCGAGCCTTGGTGGTAGGCCTATGGATGGTAGATGGATGGATGCATGGATGGATGGATGCATGGATGCATGGAGGCGAGGTGCGGTCCAAGGAAAACACAAAGCACACGCCGACGGATTCCGATCTGCGCGCACAAGTACGCGTGTATGGGGAGGGGTGGGTGATGGAGAGACAGACAGCAACGGCAAGCGAGAGGGATGCAGATCGAGCGGTCGAGGATGTCTTGTCTCCATACTGGCAGCCTGGCTGATGGACAAGTCAGATTCGCTCGCCTGTCCCTGTCTGTCTCCATCTCTGCATATCTACGTCTCTCTCTCTCTCCGTCTCCTTCTGTCCCCGTCCCCCTTGTGCGAAGGGGTTCTCGGCTCTCGTGAGACTGTGACACTGTCAGTCAGTCTGCAACGGCACTCTGCTCGAGAACAAGGGACTCGACCAAGAACTCAACATCGAGCAAAGCAAACGGGCACAGGAGACGCGCGCAAGGTAGACAGAAGGCAGGCGCGCCCGAGGAGGGGGTCACGCACACACGCACGTCAGGTCAAAGGGCTGCAGAGCTAGCTAGCTGGCTAGCTAGGGCTGAAGACCGAACGGGCGAGTGAGAAACATTCGACGACAAGGTGCAGGATGGGCAACAAACCCGGCCATCCCAAACATCCCAAGACCAAGGCCCAAGCCAAGGCCCAAGGACGTCCTTCGGACGCAGCTCTGCCCAATGCAGACAAGCACGAGCTTGATAATGCTGCCGCGGACAAAAACGTTCCCGGTCGCAAGTTCAAAAAGGGATCCATCGTGCCAGAAAACGCTGCTGATCAACAACAGCAACACTCTGCACCTGCAGCAGCACGAGCAGCAGGAGGAGACGATAAAAGTCCGAATGTGAGCCCCACTGAAAGCACTTCCAACAACGCAACGTCATCTGGAGACGGCGAAAACGCTCCAACACCACGGACGTCCACGCCAACCAAATCGGGTTCGCCTCGAGGAAATGTACCAACAGAAAACACAAGCCGTCCATCTGCACAAAATTCGCCGCATCCGTCGCCACGCGATGCGGAAAAGTCTTCTGCGGTCGATAGCGCGAAAGCCTTTGACAATTTCATGGTAGCCTACGTCGACCGCCCAGGGCAACCTCGAAAACCATTGCAACGCGAGGCCATCCGCGATCTTCCGAACCTGCCGCTTGGTCTTCTATTAGAATCATTTCTCACCCAAGGAGGGAACGCGCTTCCCGACGCACTGACCGTTGAGTCCTTCACAAGCGCTCAAACCGCTTCGCGTGCTCTTGACACCCCTGAACAAATGCTTGCTTTCATATTTGACACTCTTGCGCAGGTCTACCCAACAAAAGACAAGGACGGCATCGATCTTGAAAAGGCAGCCGCATGTGTACTCGGCAAATCTGAAAAGGGAGTGAAGTCCGACGAAAAGGATGCTGTTGCATCAGAGACGAAGCAGTTACTTTTGCACGACAAGTCAGCGTTCATCCAACATTTTCGTAATGTTGTCCCGCTGCCATAAAACTGCGCTTTCGTATTTTGTTTTTAATCAATGTACTCTCCACGTTCACGTTAGCAACAACAACAATCACTCTATGCCTGAATTTTCTTTTGCCTACTTTTGCGAAGACACCGTAGTGTCAAGATTGGCGACAAGTCAAGCAGAAGCCAGCCAACACGATTGCGTTGTGAATCAGAAAGATCATTTTTCAATTCAAATAATACCTTGGGACCTCTTGAAAATGACTTCTTCATTTATTTTATAATTCTATGCGCCACCATCTATTTCTTCACGCACCTGACGCGGATTGGGGCTTCCTTTTCCTTGCCTCGATGCAAGATTAGAGCGTTTGCGTTGCGTCCCAGATCCCCAGCTCTTGCGCCGCGTTCGTAGTATTGGCGCGCAAACCTTTTCCGCTTGCCGTACGCGCACTCTTCTTCGTGTTTCGGGATCCATTCTCCTTGCCGCTATGCTTGCGAGCATGGGTTGATTGACTTGTCGCCTGTAAAAACCCTTTGGAAAAGCTTGCGGCCTCCGACTCTCTGGCGCGCACTGATGGGAGCAGCAAGCACGCGAAGTGGAGCGACTTGCACGGTTCTGGCTGGCTCAACGGAGCTAGCTGGTGGAGTAGATTGGATCACTTTGACCTGTGGCGTGGTCGAATTTTCTTGCATCTCTGTCGGAGCCGAAAACTCCTGGAGTGGTGGCAGGCTGCTGAGCAGCTTAGCGACGGACATTCTGTAGAGTTTCCTTTGAAGAAGCCGCGGGTAAGGATTCATTCTTTCTGCCGGAGGCTAAGTTGAATGAAAGAAGAGTGGAAAGAAATAATCGATCAGACTGTTTCCAGCATCAACAACGGCAAACTAGGCGTATCGTGGACCAATCTAACTAAACTGACAGAGAAATCGGGCAAAAAACTGTGACTGGCACATCCTCCTCGTAAGCCCTGTAAAACCACTTTTTCAGCATCCAAACCTCATGATAGCATTTATCTGTAGCATATGAAGGCTGCAAAGCGACTTTGACTTCTTTGAGGCCTCCCATGCCGTAAATTTGTCTTGATTTTTGGAAATGTGCTACAAAGCTTTCCACATAATTCAAGTTTTTCTCAAATTTATTTCAATTATATAACAAAATATACTTATAAAACAAAATCTTATTCACTTACAGTAAAATTTCGAATAGAGTGAAGGGTCTTCAAAATTTAGTAAATTCATGCAAAATATATTATTTTCAACTATTTATAATATTCTGATGAATCAGAAGATAAATTTTACAAATTTTTGTAATGTTGGAGTGGTTGTCGGGCAACCAAGCCTTGGGATGAGTACTTGGTGCACACGAA
>BGKB01000329.1:4150-25813 GCA_003116975.1 Aurantiochytrium sp. KH105 | reverse complement strand
TTCCAGACCGTTGGACTCGAAATAGGCCCAAAAATTTTGAATAGGCCTCTTTCTTTCATGCTCGAAAAAAGTTGGTAGCCGAGACACAGGCTTGCACATCAACGGCAAACCGTCTTGGCAAAGTGATCAGCGCGACGAGCTTTGCATGCGACACTATGGGGCTCACTGTACACAAATAGGTGCCCTCAATGAACACCTAAAATTGCTCTCATCGTCAAAAAATTCTTCGCGAAAATCGACTTGGCCCAACTTGCTCGAATGTATTTGACCATGTACGTCCCCTTGCTCACCGCCCTTGCACCGCCCTGGCACTTGATTTCGGGGACCTCATTTGGGCACTCAAACGTCAAGTCCGTCCTGTTGATCTACTTTGGAATTTTTGAGTGCCCGAGCTTCGCTCCTCTCGTCGCTGTGCAGCAAGAAGTGCATCGAAGACAGCCCATTTTGTTCATTTTCTGCTCAACTATCGGTCAGACTGCAGGCTCAGCGAGCGACGCAACACCATCCGCGCACCCTCACGCGGCTGCAACAAGTATGACACCACCGTCTGACATTTTTTTGCTGCACCGCAACCAACACCATAGAGCCGTGCGAGGCTTTCACAAGTCAAGCTTCTTGTTACCCTTGTTGCAGTACAAGAACCAAGTCGATCTGTACCAAGCCGACACACGACACGCCACACGCACAGACCGCCCTGTCTTGCTCGCCATCGCACATGAAAAGCTCTTGCGCAGCCGGCTGCTCGCTCGTGAAAGATCTCGTCACCATCTTGTTTGCCGTTCGCAAGCCCCGCCAGCCTGCCTTCTTTTTTGGCTCTCAGCAAGGCAGCTTTCCGCATCCACTGCAGAGACAGTGACTGTGCCGACGAGCTCAGCACTTGCCTCACCCCCAGCTCCTGCCTTGGCACCATCTCGCTCTGCCATGCGCATACCTTTTGCTCACTCGCGCCGCAGTCACAAGCTTGCAATCTATATTTTCTCTCTTATTAGCTCGCGTCATTTTCATCAACTCTAGCCATCCTTCACTGCCGCAAGTGGTCGTCGACAGCGAAAGCAACCACGCTCAGCTCTTGCACTCGACCTACGCTGCCTCTGGCTTCCTTTGTTTCGCCTCTGCCGTCTGTCGCTTGCTCGATCTCCTGCCACAAAGCCAACCTCATTTTCTTCTTGTATTTGTGTCGTTCTTTCTTTCACAACAGCGCTGCCTGCACGAGCTCGCCGCCCACGCCGACGGAATCTAGCCACGCCACCTCTCTGCGCAAGACCTACGCAACGCGCGCCTCGCTCTGTCTCACGACGCTGCTCACCTCTTCTGCAGGCAGCGAAACCAACAAAGAGCTCAGCTCTAATAACAAGAAAGCAGGAGACAAACGCACTAGCATGCTTTTCTCTGCAACAACACTCGCTCGATTCGAACAAAAACCATAGAGCCAAGCTATACACTGGATCAGCCTTTGCAAGCTCATTTGCAGATCACCCGCCATCCCTTTCAAGCCCTGAGCATGCCAAAGCACACCAAGCTAGCCAAGCAACACCTCGTTCGCAACACTAGCCTTGACTTACACAAGCAGCACGCTGATAAAACTACTCTCGCGGGTCTGTCACATGCCTGCCAGCCTCCCCAAGCTCTGCGACCAGGATCGCGCTGCATTTGCGTGATCTTGCGCGCGTTGCCAACGCTGCCCCATATTATTTACCTTTATCTTGCTCGCCTTCTTACACCTCGAACGCAGCACATTTTCTGATGACTCGAGGCCTATCTCTCAAACAAGCTTGCGCACGCAAGTAGGACCATTCGCTGACGACGCAGCACCTGTTTCTATCCGTGAGACCAGTCTTCAAGCCAATACTTTGCATATAACACGCACTCTATACTCTCTTCCTCGCCAACGACACCTGCAACATGCGTCAATCATCTTGCAAACGAACAAATAGATTCACCAACACCCATTCATGCTAATCAGCTCAGCGAGCTCATCTTGGCATGTCTGCAGCTTACGTATCATCATCAACAGCCCATACATATCTTTTTTCCTCGCGCACAGACGCCTCACAGACCACCGCTCAACCCTTGATCCATGCAAAAACGCATGCATGACGCCACAACATCTTACGCGAGCCTACTCACAGCGTACGCGGACGATTTGCAGCCTTTGCATCGAGTTCTGCGACGAGCAAGCCCACCCAGCTTGCCTTCTTTGTTGGCTTTCGAAATAAGACAATGACGCCACCACGGCTGGGACGGCATGAACAAGATGACGTCAACCTTTCGCCCATGAATAGCCTCATCTAAACCCCTTGCAGCGGTCAGTGTACCAGGTGAGGGCAGACTACAAAGTCACGGCAGTGAGCATCTCCTAGCCGAAGAGTGTGACAAAGTCCCCGTGCTCCTCACCAGCTCCTCTGCACATCACTTATCCAAGTCTCGGGCCTGGCGCCGAGCCAAAGCGGTCCCGTCACGAGCAGACCCGAAACATCCGTAGCCAATCAGCGTTAAAACAGAATCCATCTTACACTCCATGTCCTCAGCAGTTGGCTCTCGACAAGACAGCTTTTCGCACCCACTGCACAGACAGTGACTGTGCCAACAAGCTCAGCACTTGCCTCAGCCCCAGCTCCTACCTTGCACTACCTCGACCTGCCATGCGCGTACCTGTTGCTCACTCGTGCCGCAGTCAAAGCTTGCCATCTACACTGGCTTCCATTTTCTCTCCTTATTTGTTCGCCTCTTTTTTTTTTGACTTTAACCACCCTTCACTGCCGCACGTGACTGCCGACAGCAAGAGCAACCACACTCAGCTCTTGCGCTAAGCCTGTGCTGCCTCCGGCTGCCTTTCTTTTCCGCTCTGCCATCTCCCACTCGCTCGATCTCCTGCCACAAAGCCAGCCTCATTTTCTTCTTTTTCGGTGTCGATCTTTCTTTCACAACAGCGCTGCCTGCACGAGCTCTCCGTCCACGCCGACAAAATCGAGCCACACTACTTCTCTGCGCAAGACCTATGCATCGCGCGCGTCGCTCTGTCTTATAACGCTGCTCATCTCTTCTGCAGGCAGCGAAACCAACAAACAGCTCAGCTCAAATTACAAAAAAGCAAGAGACAGCCGCACTACCATGCTTTTCTCTCCAACAACACTCGCTCGATTCAAACAAAAACCATAGAGCCAAGCTATACACTTGGATCAGCCTTTGCAAGCTCATTTGCAGTCCATCCGCCACCCCTTTCAAGCCCCAAGCGGACCAAAGCGCACCGAGCTAGCCAAACAACACCTCACTCGCAACGCTAGCCTTGACTTACACAAGCAGCACGCTGCCAAAACTGCTCTCGTGCTTCTGCCACATGCTTGCCAGCCTTCTCCAAGCTCTGCGACCAGGATCTCGCTTCATTTGCTTGCTCTGGCGTGAGTTGCCAACGCTTTTCCCATATTATTCACCTTTACTTTGCTCTCTTTCTTGCACCTCGAAGGCAGCTGGTATTTCTCTGATCCGCAGCCTAACTCTCACACAAGCTCTTACACGCGAGTTTGATCATTTATTGACGATGCGGCGCCTTTTTCTATCCGTGCAGTCAGTCTTCAAGCCGATAATTTACACATACCACGCACTCTCGGCTATCTTTCTTGACAATTACACCTGCAACATGTGTCAACTTTTTTGTAAACGCTCGCATACAATATCCAGCGCTCATTCGTGCCAGTCAGCTCGTCGAGCACGCCTCGTCACGTCTGCAGCTTGCGTTGCTGCTTCGCTCACTCGTACGCACCTCATCTTCTCGTGAACAAACGTCATAAAAACAACACCAGAGCCTCTGATACATGCGAAAATGCTTGCATGACATTACAAAATCCTATCAGAGCCTGTACACAGCCTGCGCGGACGATCTACAGCATTTTCATCGAGAGCGGCGGCGGACAAGCCCGACCAGCTTTTCTTCTTTTTTGCCTCAATAAGCAGCCTCTTTTCGCATCCACTGCAGAGACGATGACTGTGCCGACGAGCCCAGTGCTTGCTTCGGCACTAGCTCCTACTCTGCACCGTCTCGCCCTGCCATGCGCGTACTTTTTCGTGCTCTTGCAATCGCAAACGCCAGCCATGAATACTCGCTCCCCTATTCTCTCTTTATTTATTTCGTCTTTTTTGGTCAAGTTTAGCCACCCTTCACTGCCGCACGTGGTCATCGACAGCAAAAGCAACCACGCTCAGCTCTTGCGCTAGACCTGCGCTGCCTCCGGCTGTCTCTGCCTTGTCTCTTCCGTTGCTCTCTCGCTCCGTCTGGTGCCACAAAGCCACACCTCATTCTCTTCTTCTTCTTGTGTCGTCATTTTCTTCTTTCACAACAGCGCTGCCTGCACAAGCTCTTTGCCATCGCCGACGAAATCTAGCCATGCCACCTCTCTGCGCAAGACCTACGCAGCGCGCGCATCGCTCTGTCTCACGAGGCTGCCCACCTCTTCTGCAGGCAACGAAACCAACAAAGAGCTCAGCTCTAATAACAAAAAAGCAGGAGACAAACGCACTAGCATGCTTTTCTCTTCAACAATACGAGATCGATCCAAACAAAACCATAGAGCCAAACTACAGACTTGGACCAGTCTTGGCAAGCTCATTTGCAGATCATCCGTTAGTGTCGGCAGGCTGAGGATGGACCAAAGCACATCTACTTAGCCAAGCAACATCTCGTTCGCAACGCTAGCCTTGACTTGCACAAGCAGCACGCTACCAGAACCGCTCTCGTCGGTCTGTTACATGCTTGCCAGCCTTCCCCAAGCTCTGCGACCATGATCGCGCATCATTTGCTTGCTCTCGCCTGCGTTGCCAATGCTGCCCCATATTGTTCACCTTNCTGCAGGCAACGAAACCAACAAAGAGCTCGGTTCAAAAAAACAAAAAAACAGGTCAAACTCATTAGCATGCTTTTCTCTTCAACAATACTCGCTCGATCCAATTCAAAGCCATAGATCCAACCTATACACTTGGGTCAGCCTTTGCAAGCTCATTTGCAGGTCATCCGCCATCCCTCTCAAGCCGCGAGCGGACCAAAGCACATCAAGTTAGCCAAGCAACACCTCGTTTGCAACACTAGCCTTGACATACACAAGCAGCACGCTGCCAAAACTGCTCTCGCTGATCTACCACATCTCTGCCAGTCCTTCACAGCCTCAATACCAGGATCGCGCAAGATTTGCTTGCTCTCGCGCGCGTTGCCAGCGCTGCCTCATATTGTTCACTTTCACCTTGCTCTCTTTCTTGCACCTCGAGCGCAGCTGCAATTCCGCTGATTCCCAGCCCAGCTCTTGAATAGGCTTGCCCGCGCAAACCAAACCCTTCCCTGGCCTGCGACGCCATTTTCTATCCGTGCAGTCAGTCTGCAAGCCAATACTTTGCACATACCACGCACTCTAGGCTCTCTGCCTCGCCAACGATACCTGCAACATGCGTCAACCATCTTGCAGACAAACAGATATATTGGCCAGCGCCCATACGTGCCAGTCAGCTCAGCGAGTTCGTCTCGCCGGGTCTGCAGCTTGCGTAGCTGCTTCGCTCACGCGTACGCACATCATCTTCTCGTGAACAAACGCCATAAAAACCACCGTCAAGGCCCTTGATCAATGCGAAAATGCTTGCATGACGCCACAAGATCTTGCCAAAGCCTGCACGTAGCGTGCGCGGACGATCTACAGCCTTCCCAGCGAGATCTGCGGCGAACAAGCCCAGCCAGCTTGCCTTCTTTTTTTGGCTCTCGACAAGGCAGCTTTCCGCATCCACTGCAGAGACAGTGACTCTGCCGACGAGCTCAGCACTTGCCTCAGCCTTAACGCCTACCTTGCACCGTCTCGCTCTGCCACGCGTATACCTTTTGTTCACTCGCGCCGCAGCCAAAGCTTGCTATATACACTCGCTGGCCTACGCTCTCTTTATGAGCTGGTCCTTTTTTGGTCAAGTTTAGCCACCCTTCACTGCTGCACGTGGTCGCCGACAGCAAAAGCAACCACGCTCAGCTCTTGCACTCGACCTGCGCTGTCTACTGATGTCTTTGTTTCGCCCCTGCCATCTCTCGCTTGCTCGATCTCCTGCCACAAGCCACACCTCATTTTCTTCTTTCTTTTGTGTCTTTTATTTTCACAACAGCGCTGCCTGCACAAGCACTTTGCCCATGCCGACAAAATCGCGCCACGTCGTATTCCTGCTCAAGACCTACGCATCGCGTGTGTCGCTCTGTCCAACGACGCTGCCCACCTCTTCTGCAGGCAACGAAACCAACAAAGAGCCCGGCTCAAATAACAAAAAAGAAAGGAAGCGACGCACTTGCGTGCTTTTCTCTCCAACAACAGTCGTTCGATCCAATCGAAAGCCACGGCGTCAAGCCACAGACCTAGACCAGCCTTTGCAAGCTCATTTGTAGATCATCCGTCAGTGTTGGCAGGCTGAGGCCGGGCCAAAGCACATCAACTTGGCCAAGCTGCACCTCGTTCGCAACGCTAGCCTTGACTTACACAAGCCGCACGCGGCCAAAACTGCTCTTGCAGACCTGACACATGCCTGCCAGCCTTCTTCAAGCTCTGCGACCATGATCGCACTGCATTTGCTTGCTCTGGCGTGAGTTGCCAATGCTGCCTTATAGTATTCACCATTACTTTGCTCTCTTTCTTGCACCTTGAAGGCAGCTGGTATTTCTCTGATTCGCAGCGCAGCTCTCACACAAGCCTGTCCACGCAAGTTCGAACATTCGCTGGCGATGCGACGCCTCTTTCGGTCCGTGCACTCAGTGTCCAAGCCAATTCTTTGCATGTACAATGCACGTTGGGCTCTCTTGCCAAACAAACACACCTGCAACATGGGTCAACAATCTTGCAAACAAACAAATATGATGACCAGCGCCCATACGTGCCAGTCAGCTTGGCGAGCTCGACTTGCCGGGTCTGCAGCTTGCGTGGCGGCGTCGCGAACCCGCGTCCATCTCCTCTTCTGTGAAACAAACGCCTCATCGACCACCGCCAAGGCCTTTGATCCATACAAGAACGATGGCATGACGCCACAACATCTTGCTAGAGCCTGCACGCAGCCCTGCGCGGACGATCTGCAGCCTATTCATCGACATCTGTAACATCAAGCCCAGCCAGCTTGCCTTCTTTTTTAGCTCTCGAAAACGAGCCGCTTTTCGCATCCACTGCAGCGACAACGACTGTGCCAACGAGCTCAGCACTTGCCTCAGCCCTAGCGCCTACCTTGCATCGTCTCGTTCTGCCACGCGTGTACCTTTTGCTCACTCGCGCCGCAGCCAAAGCTTGCCATATACACTAGTTAGCCCACGCTCTCTTTATGAGCTGGTCCTTTTTTTTCAAGTTTAGCCACCCTTCACTGCCGCACATAGTCGCCGACAGCAAAAGCAACCACGCTCAGCTGTTGCCTCAGTATTGCGCTGGCCATTCCTGCCTTGTGATGCCTCTGCCATCACTCGCTCGCTCGGTCTGGTACCACAAAGCCACCCCTCATTTTCTTCTTTTTTGACCTTTTCTTTTTTACAACAGCGCTGCCTGCACGAGCTCTTTGACCAAATCTAGCCACGCCACCTCTCTGCGCAAGACCTACGCATCGCGCGTCTTGCCCTGTCGTACGACGCTGCTCATCTCTTCTGCAAGCAACGAAACCAACAAAGAGCTCGGCTCAATAACGAAAAAGAAAGGGTCAAACGCACGAGCATGCTTTTCTCTTCAGCAATACTCGCTCGATCCAAACAAAATTCGTGGCGCCAGGCTATACACTCGGGCCATTCTTTGTAAGCTCATTTGCATATCATCCGTCACTGTTGGCAGGCTGAGGCCGGGCCAAAGCACATTAACTTTGCCAAGCAACACCTCGTTTGCAACGCTAGCCTTGACTTACACACAAGCAGCACGCTGCCAATACTGCACTCGCTACGCTTCCTTATGCCTACCAGGCTTTCTCAAGCTCTGCGACAATGATCGCACTGCATTTGCGTGCTCTCGCGTGCGTTGCCAACGATGTCCCATATTGTTCACTTTTACCTTCCTCGCCTTCTTGCACCTCGAACGCGGCTGATATTTAGCTTACACGCGGCCTAGCTCTCAAACAAGCTTGCTCACGCACATTTGATCACTCGCTGATGATGCAGCACCTTTTTCTATTCGTGCAGTCAGTCTGCAAGCCAATACTTTGCAAGTACAATGCACTCTGGGTTCTCTTGCTTGACAATCACGACTGCAACATGCGTCAACCATCTTACAAGCTATCGCATACAATGTCTAGCGCCCATACATGCCAGTCAGCTCAGCGAGCTCATCTCGCCGGGTCTGCAGCTTGCGTGGCGGCGTCGCGGGCCCGCGTCCATATCCTCTTCTACGAAACAAACGCCTCATGAACAAACGCCAAGGCCCTTGATCCATGCAAAAATGCTTACATGACGCCACAAAATCTTGGTAGAGCCTGCACACAGCGTGCGCGGACGATCTGCAGCCTTCCCAGCGAGATCTGCGGCGAACAAGCCCAGCCAGCTTGCCTCCTTTTTGGGCTCTCAACGAGTAGCCGCTTTCCGTATCAACTACAGAGACAACGACTGTGCCGACGAGGTCAGCGCATGCCTCGGCACTAGCTCCTGCCCTGCGTCGCCTCGTCCTGCCACGCGCGTATTTTTCGTGGCCGTGGCGTAGCCAAAAGTTTGCCCCCTATTCTCTCCTTATTAGCTCGCCTCCAACGACCGAGCGCCGCGGTGCAACTTCATAGTCCACTTTGCAGCGCGAACAAGTCACTTGACAAGCGCAAGTCTTGGCGCAAGCTTGCAAGAGCTCGAGCTTGCCAAGGATGGATGGGCACGCCAGGCGCCTCGAAACAGCCTCGCCCGCGAGCTAGCCCGGCCTGGCATGCTTGGCATACTTGATGATCGCGACTCATCAAGGCTTCTCGAAATTAGAATTGGAAAGGCGCAAGCCTGCACGATCTGGTGCTGACATGAACAAGATCATCAAGGCGGACTCCGTCATCGTGGCAAAAATAAGCGTATACTGAGGTGGCCGTGAGCGATGTCGAAAGCAGACAATGCTGAAAGTGCTGCTGCAAATGGCAATTTTTTTTTTGGCGGTCCTCTTGCAAAGATCCAAGTGAGGTCCCAGCCTCCTTCGCGTTGCCTCTCCTGGCCTTGAGCACCAAGTCTCGTGCTACCTCAGACCAAATGCTTACGCTCTGGAAAAGGGCAAGAGCTAAGTCGGCGCCGCGGCCATCGCGCCAGTTCGTGCCGGCTTCTTTTGCCTGACATTTTGTCAGCGCATCGCAAGAATGACAGCAAGCACCAGGAGAGAACAGGATCATGTGATGTGTAAGCACGTAGCGCGTGACGACAAGCTCATACAGGTGTCGTAATCTGGGCCTGAAACGCCTCTTCAAGCGAAAGTGTCGGGGCAATCATCAGTATGGGAAAAGATACGCATATCTTCGAAACCAGTCAGTCAGCAATCAAGACCAGCAAGTCCCGGCCATCTCTCATTTCCGATCTGACCTTGGCCATATGACCACGAGTCAGTCTCAAGCTACCCTCTCTGCTACCGTATTGTCTCTGAGATCATCGTTGAGAGCTTCTTCGACAAGCTTGCCAATGCTGCTTCAGCTCGGAAACGCGGCGGCGCATCTTCAATCTCGCTCAAGTCTAGCAAGCAGCACTCGTGCTCGTCGCGCCGTCTTCTTGGATCAGTTTTCGCATATTACACGCCTCAACGCAGCACGCCGGCAGGCCGGCAAGACCCAAACTCGCGCATGCGTACGCACCTACATATTCAGGTCAAGAAAATTCAAGTTTTTGGCAAGGCTGGTGGCGACCGTGTCTCGAATCGAAGACGATGTCCGCTCTACACGCGCGATCATCTGGCAAACCCGCAGAGAGACTTTCAAAAGATGCCTCTGGCCTGCTCAGCTGAAGAACGCCAGGATGAAACGATCAAGATTACAGGCGACCAAGTAGCTCTCGCAACGTCGGCCGCAGCACGCGTGGAGCGCTCGGTGTCCACGTTCGTGAGCCAGTGAGCCATTGGCAACGACACATTGTCCAAGCACACACCCCAGCCAGGTCTCCTCGCAAGACTTCGATGCCCTTCGGGCTCTTGCTCGTCACCTGAAACAACAACAGCACAGCCCGTTTCGCCGGACGATGTCATTTCCACTGGTCGAGATTCTTTCGCGTGCACGAGGCACAGCAGCAAGCGACGACTTTGACGACATGGCGCCTACAGTTGAGCCTCTGGTGCCAGCGATCGTGGCCGCATAAATTTGGGGATCGATGCCCCGCGATTGGCGCTAGCAGCGATCGACTTTGCTGTAGCCAACTTGAACGTGAGCCCAATGCAAGACCGCCACGCACACGAGTAAGCCATTGCATATTACATGCACGCTGCGCCATTTGAGTCTTATTCGATCATAAACGCTCGCGAGGGCACCTGGACGCTGCGGCAGCCTTTTCTTCGCCTTCCTCGTTGCTGCGCAAGAGGCCGAGACGCCGGATAGCGCAAGACAGTCTTTCTGGCTCGCACGTCTCCACTGCAGCTCACCATACTCAGCCTCCCCGCTTATCTCCTGGCTCGCTCGCTCGCGCTGCCGGCACCCGCGCCTGGAGACGTCGCCTTCGCGCCTTCGCTGGTCGTTTGCATCATCGTTGGATCCATCCAACTCCAAGCCGCTCCGTGAGCCAAAGCGCTGCGGCGGGACCTGCCACGAGCGCGCGCCCGCCAACGCACATCCGGCTCTCAACACCACCTGGCGGGCCCGCGCGCTGCCTGGGCGCGCCCCTCTCCTCTCCGCGGCGCCCGGCTTCGTCGTTTTGTCTTCGGCGGCGACGATGAAAGAGAGAGGTCGAGACTGGCCGAGTCTTCGTTTTCGCCGATTGTGCCTGGCTGTTTGTTCACTTACAAGGACCAATGATCCACTTTGCAATGCACGGATAAAACACTTGGCTGATGTGGACCTGATGTGGACCTGGGCACCATCAACGAGCTCGCTGCACGGCAAGCTAGCCACCGATGCCCAAGTCAGACGCGTCGCTCACGAGGCAGCCTCGCCTGGCCTGCTTGGCCAAAGATAACAAACAAAAGGCTGAATGCTTGCCAGTGCTCGAAGAGACGCGCTCATCATCGCCGCAGCCGTCACCATGTTGATCCTTTGCAAGGAAAGAACAAAGTGCGTGCGCTCAACAACAACCCACCTCTGATCTCGTCCCGGTCTCATCCAATGCTATCACCAAAGACTCTCCGTTGCCGCCGTCGCAGTCACCTCAAAGGCAGCCACCCACTGCGGCACTTCGCCGATCGAAAGAAAAAAAGGAGATGATGACACTATCTCGCCGTCCTCGCTCTGTCCATCCCCAAGTTGGTTCCCACGGACGACCACTTTTCTTTTTATTTTCCGTATAGGCCTACTCGCTCTCTTCATTTCTCGAGCATCATCATCTTCGCCACGCGCGCAGGATCTTCGGGCGCCGGTCAGCGAGCTGCGAATGGCCCAGTATGGGCGCCAGCGCGCGAATGGCGCCACCGAACCCGTGGCCTTGAGCCAAACGCATCCGCCAGCAGCACCCGTTGGCTGTCTTGCGCACGCACAGGCGCCCGCACGCGAGCGACAGAGCTGGAGAGCCGCCGCGGGACAGACGTCAGCCCTCAGCGTTGGAGCTGTGCACGCAAGGCAGCATGGCCAGGGTAGCGGCAACGGTCGGCAGAAACGCAAGTCCATCGACAAGCGACGTGCAATACCTCGCGCATTTCTCAATACGACGCTTTCCTCAGTGCCATGCCAACAAAAACTCCTGTCTTCTCTGCGTCACTCTTCTCGCGAGAAATGCGTTTATGAGTGTCTATCTTCCATTAGGTCTCACATTCGATCATACCACGTGGGCAACTCCTCATCTCATTCGCACTGAGCAGAAAAGTCACGTAGGGCCGGGTTAGTAGTGTGATAGGGGACTGCACGCGAAGTCCCGGTGTTGAATGTTTTCTTTTTTTTGCAATTTTTTTTGCCGGATTTTTGCTGTCCCGCCGAGCTTGGGCTGTAAAGACCTGGAGAAGCAAATTGTAGCTTGCAGACCGAGCACTCAGGCTTTTAGATGGCCTCTGCGAGTCTTCGCACGATGATGAGGAGTTGCGGTACCTTGCATTGCAAAAGCATTGAAGCTTGGGCTGTGAAACTTGGAGAAGCAAATTGTAGCTTGCAGACCGAGCACTCAGGTTTTTAGATGGCCTCTGCGAGTCTTCGCACGATGATGAGGAGTTGCGATACGTAGCATTGTAAAAGCATTGAAGCTAGAGCTTGGAATATCAAACTGGGTGTGGTAGTCTTGTAACAAATCCACCGTAAGACTCGGCGGGCATTTTGCTGCGAATGAGCGAATTTACTACAGATTACGGCAAAGATCAAGCATCCTCGTTTTGGAAAATAGCGTTCGCGTAATTGATCCTTGAAGCTCAATAATTTTCGGGTCCATTGCTGACGGTTAAAGCAATCTTTACTTGAGGCCATGACGCCTGTTATCAAACTGCTCTCGTGCGTGCATGTTTATTCTGGCTTTCCCCTTCGTACGGCGTTGAGCACATCGGAAGTGACGTAGAAAAGAGGATGCTTATTCACTGCGGTCGCGCCATAACCACACGCGCACGTTCGCGGGACACGCGCCAAGGATTCACCTTTTCCAAATGCCCCGCGCGCCGCACACGCCGCACGCGGAAAGCTGAAAGCGCACTTGCTCTCAATCGCGCTTGTGTCTTCTTTTTATCACTGTCAGGCTGCAAAACAAAGTTCTTGCGCTTACGGTCCGGTGCTTTGCCAGCGCAACGCATTCTGCGCAACGCAAATTGCGAGCTTCTTTGTACCTAGATTGTGATTCATCTCGTTGTCTGGCAGCTGGATATACGCGTCGACCCTGCCGGGCGGCCGCATGCACAGCGGAGCTGCACCCGAGGCGGCCGGTCCGATTGTCGCCTGCAGTCGCGGACGCGCACTCTGCGAGGAGCAAGAACGGGATTGCTCGCGTATCCGCGATGCGTGAACTCACTTCAGCGAGTGAATGTGACGGCGAGCGAGGAAGCTTCTAGAGCTCGAGTCGCCGCCGCGGAAATCAATCGATCAAGACTGACATCGTCTCTTTGGCAATTGCCGTCTCTGCAACTGGCATCCATAGTGAGGAGCGACGAAAAGAAAGCCTCAATCATGCAAAAGTCCCTTCTACTTCGACTGCTCGCACGCGCAGAAACAATCTCCAGGCGCGCATTCAAATTTCAAAGGAGGCCGACGCTCGCTTCATCAGCATGCTCATGATAAAACGAAGACCATTTTCTTCAGCCATTGAGCATCCTTCGTCGATCAATCGTAAACGAAGCGCTTTGCTTGCTGATCAAGAGGGTCGCCAAGGTTGCCTCATCGTCATACAGCAACGTCGGCATGTAACGTTAGCTTGAGCGTGCCAGAGGTCAAGAAGGTTCAAGGTTTTGGCAAGGCTAGCAGCAACCGTGTCTGGCATCGACAAAGATGTCCGCTTTATACACGAGCTCATATGGCTGACCCGCAGAAAGACGTTCAAGAGCTGCCTCTGGCCTGCCTAGCTGAGGGACGCCAGAAAGGAGAGAGCAAGATCGTTGGCGACCAAGCAGCGCACTCGACGCTGGCCGCAGCATGCCTCGAGCGCTCAGTGTGCAAGTTTTATCAGCAAGTGAGCCATTGTCGACTACACCTACTTTCACCGCACAGCGCCAGCTAGGTCTCCTCGCATGACTTGGATGCCTGCCCCTTCGACCTTGATCTCGGTACGCGAAAAAGCAGCAGCCCGTGTCGCCGAACGAGGTCATCTTCACCACTTCGTTTATTTTCGCCTGCCCGAGGTTCAAGAGAAGGCTGCAGCTTTGACGGCATGGCGCCTATTGTTTTGCTTTCGGCGCAAGCACTCGTGGCCGCATGAACTTGGGGGGTCGATGTCAAAGCGACCAGCGCCTGTCGCCGCGATGATAAAAAAGTACAATGCTGCAGCCAAAGTGGGCATGAGCTTGACGCAAGACCGCCGCGCGCACGAGCAGCCCCTTGTAGATCAGGTGCACGCTACCCCGCGCAGGCCTACTTCGACTGCAAGCACTCGCCGGACCCCAAGGCGCTCCAGAAATCCTTTCTTCACCTTGATTGCTACTGCACGTGAAGGTGGAGTCGTCGGGCAGTGCGAGACAACTTTTTCGACTTGCGCGGCGCCGTCGCAGCTCGATAGAGACAGCCGCCTCCAGAACTCCTACTCCTCTCGTGGCTCGCTCGCGCCGCCGGCACCCGCGTTCCTTGCCGTTGCCTCCGGGCAACGGCGTCCTCAACTTCGTCGATTCAGGCAATCTCCAGCCACTCCAAGCGGTAAGACGTTGCGGCGAGACCTGCCACGGGCGCGCGCCCGCCCGGGCACCTCAGGCTCTCAACGCCATCCGTCGACCCCGCGCGCTGCCTTGGCGCACCCTGGCACCTCCGCGGTGCCCGGCTTCGTCATCTGCTCCGGCGGCGAGCCCGGGCCTTCGTCTTCGTCAAATGCTCTGGCTGGCTGTTTGTCCATTTGCAAGGACCATTGATCCACTTTGCAGTGCGCAAATTAAACACTTGGCTGGGCACATAAACGAGCTCGCTGCGCGGCAAGCTAGCCACCGATGCCCAGGTCATTCGCGTGGCTCACGAGGCAGCCTGGCCTGGCTCGCCTGGCTCAAGAGAAGGACCAAGTGTGAATGCTTGCCAGTGCTCGAAGAGACGTGCTCATCATCGCCGCAGCCGTCATCATCTTGATCCTTTGCAAGGAAAAAACAAAGTGCGTGCGCTCAACTCACCGCTGGTGTCGACCAATACTCTCGCCCAATACTACCGCGACGCCACAGGTCTTTGTTCTTATCGACGCTGTGACCTCGAAGACAACTGAATTCGCCGCCATCGATGGCGAGTGGAAGACCATGATGATGATGTTGATGATGGTCCCATACAGACTGTCATCGAGCCCGAGTTGTGACCTCCTCCGCCGGAGCCTGCTCTATCATCTCTCGAGCATCGCAGCAGCGCAGCGGCCAGTCTCCTCATCGCGGCCTGGGCCAGCCAGCCAGCTGTCGGCTCCGGGTTGGCCTGGTCTGGCGACAAAAGGCGCGCGAGGAGCACCAGCCATCTCGGCCCAGGCCATGTGCCGAGACTCGCACGCGCGCGCGTAGGGTAGCGCACGATCGGGCGAGCGAGCGCAGGTCGGTGCGAGCTAGGGAGCCGCAGACAGGCTGGCTGGCTGGCTGGCTGGCTGGCTGTCAAATCACGCGCACCCGAGAACGATGGATCCACGCATCTTGCAACACCGTGGCGAGCAAGCAAGCAATCAACCAAAGCAAAGCCACCGACCAGGCTCTTCCCTCCCTCTCTCTCCCCCTTCCTCTCTCTCTCTCTCTCTTTCTCCCTCCCACTGGCTCCCTCGCCAAGAACCTGTCAGCCCGGGGCGGCGACGAGAGAAATAAAACCACGCCATTCATTCGCATTCATCCCATCGCAACTTGAACTTCGCTGTGATCGACTCTCGACCGACAGCGACGGTCAAGGATCTTTTTCCCGTTCTCCTCGGCAGCGAACACTTNCATTGTGCTCTTCACATTGAGAAGCTTGAGGACTTCATCTGCATCAGCAAGAGTCTTGAAGACCAGGACCTCAGCGCCCCCTCAAATCTATTCCTTTTACCCCGGTACATTGCGCGTGAGCGAACTGCGTCGAAGATGTATTCATCTCAATGCCTCTCTCGTTCAGGTAGCGCCTGTTCATTGCAAGCTTCGCTTGCTCCTCCCGTGGTAGTCATCGACGGGAAAAAAGGTGCTCAACGTTCTGGGCCTGGCTCAACCCGTAGTGTCGCCTGCTGAGGTGGAATGCGCGCGGGTAAGGGCACGAGCACGAGCACGTAGATAGTCTTCTCCGCAGAGGTGAAGCACTTGCTTGCTTTCGCGACGACAACGATAGCGAAGCGTGGAAAGGAGGTCGAAGCGACGATGACCAATACAAACGGCTGCTGGGGATGCAGTTGCTCACAAAGGCAACGCGCGGAAACGCAGAAATATGCAACTTAAGGGAGTCTCGCGCACCCCTCTCCCGTCCAGTGAAGCTGCCGTCGCCACGCGCGCCGACGTGCGCGGCAACGCACAGACGGCTCCAAGCCACGTCGGGGCCATCGCTATCTGCTATCTCTTACCCGCCCGCTGCCGCATGCTGCAGCCTCTGGCCGACCGCAACCCACCTGACGATACGGGGTCTCGAAATAGAAAACCCTCCTCAATGGGGAGGCCCGATCAGAACCAAACGGAACGAGCAAGCTGTTTATTGTCGCGAATGATCAGATCCACTCCTTGATCCAAGTGGTGTACTTTCACACGAAAAAGGGGTGTGCACGCCGAGGGGAACCGCAGCCGAAAATCCGAGCATCGAAGCAAGAAAGCACGCAGCGCAGAATCCAAACGCGCTTCGACACCGCGCCTGACCTGCTCGTGGCCGTGACTGCAAGTGAACTTGCGAGGCGCGCGCGCGTGCGCTCCCCCTCCTCGTCTTCGTCCTCCTCGTCTAGACAAGGAAGAAGTAGGCGAAATCGGCATGGCGCCGCGCTTGTTACTCTTCAAGGGAGACGGCGACGATGGAGCACGCGCCGAGGACGAGCCGAGAGACGAACGTCCTGTAAGCATTGCCATGCTTGTGGTCTACGACCCTACAGACAAGACCGTTGCGAAGAAGCTGGTCGACGCGATCCAGCCCCGCCTCAGCCTGCCCGTGCGCACCGTCAGCCACGTCAGAGACGCCGAACAAAAGGCTAAAAATGCCGACGTCGCTCTACTGCTCGTGAGCAAAAAATTCGAAGACAATAGGAAGCTCATCAAAGCAGTGGCAAAGATCCTCCCCAATTCACTTGTGCCCATTCTCATTGACAAAGCCATGACTAATACAAAGGACTGGAAGGGCACGCTTGCCTGGTACATCTCCGACGACTTGTTCATCAACTTTTGCAAGCCCACAAAGGACGCCGCTGATTGGGTGATGGCCGAAGCTCTTGCCGCAAAAACCCGAGTCGAAGATGTACCATGGCGCCGGAGCTTTCACGTTTTCCTCTCGCACGAGTGGGGCAAAGACAATTGGGTACACAAGATAGCCATCAAACTCGCATCGCGACTCCGCCGCAAGCATGGCATTAAAGTCTGGCTCGATGCTCAGCAAGTGTCAGGCAGTATTCACGGAAGTATGGCTGATGGCATTGACTCGTCAACCGTATTCCTTGTCCTCGCGACCAAGGGGTACATGGAAAAGATAAACAAAGGTGATCGGTCAGACAACTGTCTCAAGGAGTTCCAATACGCCGGCAACAAACGCTTTGACCGCATCGTGGTCGCCGCGCTGGAAGAGGACATGGCCAAGCCTGGAACGGGGTGGACTGGGCGATTTCAGCTCGCACTCACAAGGCAAGCACCAGTGGATCTCTCCAAATGTTCGAATGGCACTTTTTCGTCCAAGGCGGTCAAACGCCTCGCCAATGCCATTTACATGCGCATCGCGACCCCCAAGGCTTCATCCAACCTGACCCCTCTGATGCGCGACATTTATCCTCGCCTGAACCCGTGCAGCTCAGAGGTGTGGGCCAAGGGCAAGGCGGAAAAGTTTACGAAAGGCACACGGAACCGGATCTTCAACGAGCTCTGCGACTGGTACAACGGCAACAAGAGTGCCGTCTTCATTCTTGTGGGCGACGGCGGCGTCGGCAAAAGCGTCATCATGGCCAATCTTTGTCGTCGTGGAGGCGCTCTCCGCATCGACAAAGGTACCGAAATGAATGGCGATGACGAAATCGACAAAAAAATGCTGCCGATTAATGTGGCGGCTTACCACTTCTTTCGACATGATCAAGCCACGACCGCTGCGCCAAAAGAGGCTCTTGTGAGCATTGCATGGCAACTCTGCCTGAGCGTGCCTGGCTTTGCCGATGCGCTGGACTCCATGAGCTTCGGCGGTATCCGCGAGAAGCCTCTAGCCGACGTATTCCAGACAATTCTCGTCGATCCTTTGGACAAGCTCGTCTCAAAGCAGATGCAACAAGTGGTTGTCCTCGACGCCCTGGACGAGTGCAGCAAGAGCGACGATGTTCTGCGAGAAATTATTCGTACGTGGAAAGAAATGATGCCCTCGTGGCTTGGCTTGGTTGTGAGCACACGCCCCGAAGGCGAGATCCAGCGTGGCATCGTCAACAACTGCCTTGACTTCACAGTGCTGGATCTCAAGGACGAAGAGAACTTTCGCGACATCGAGAAGCACATCGAGCACCTGCTGCGCGACATGAGCGGTGTCGTGGAACAAAGCGACGTTGCTCGTTGCGCCAAGACTCTTTCCGAGCGATCCGAAGGTCTCTTTCTCTGGGCGAGCTTCCTTCCCGAGACCTTGAACCGGATGCACGAGGAGAAACAAGGTGGACTGCTGACCTGGGAGGACATCTCTCACAAAGACGCCATCCCCAATGGGCTCGGCGGCATATTTCACGAGTATTTTAAGCGCTTGCAAGAAAAAGTTGGTGGGGAGGAGAGGTACAAGATGCTCCTGGCGCCGATTGTGGCTGCTCGTGAACCGCTGAGTGTCGAGCAACTAAGTGCAATTCTGCGATTAAACCAAGATGTCATGGTTGATATGGTCGACGACGCGAGCAATCTCTTATATCGAGGCGGCGATGGTCGTGTGGCACTCATTCATAAGCGCATGGCAGACTGGCTCTCAGACCGAGAACAGAGCGGAAGACAGCTGTCCGTGAACATGAAAGACGGTCATAAGTATTTGGCCGACTACTGCAGCTCGCGCGACGGCGTTTTTTCGCTCCGTCACGCCGTCTTTCACCTCGTCAAGAGCGGCAGGCACGCTGAGGCTTTCGAGCTTCTGAATGACTTTGCATGGGTGAAGAAGGCCATCTCTGTCGGTGACAATGAAGCGCAAAGACGGGCCACAATCGGAAACCTTATTCGCGACTGCGTCGAACTCGGCATCTACTTTGCGCCCAAAAGTGATACGCCCCGCTTCCTGAACAAAGCAGTGCATGCTCTCAGCTACGATCCCAACGAACTTGCGTCGCAAGTTCTGGCGCGTTTTGGCAACAACTCGAAAGATCCCTTGGCACGTAGACTGCAAACACCTGATCAGCCATGGTTGAAACCTGTTCGTGGGACCCTTGCTCATCCCCGCGACCCTTTGCAGCATGCTTTTAGAGGGCACACTCAAGGTGTATCGAGTGTGGTGCTTAGGGGCGACAGAATTGTATCCGGGTCTTGGGACAATACAGTGCGCATTTGGGTCGCAAACTCTGGAGAGGTAAAACACGTCTTGAACGGGCACTCGGGCTCAGTGCTTAGCGTGGCGAGTGAGGGCGACATCATCGTCTCCGGCTCCGCGGATACGACGGCCCGCATCTGGGACGCAAATTCAGGCGAGACGCAGCAAATCCTCACAGGCCATACTGATGAGATTACAAGCGTGGCAATCAAGAGCAAAATTGTCGTGACAGGATCCAGGGACATGACGGTACGCACCTGGAATGCAGAGTCAGGCGAGGAGCAGGACGTGCTGAGGGGGCACTCTGGTGTGGTCAATAGCGTGGCAATCGAAGGCAATACTGTCGTGTCTGGGTCCGATGATAAGGCGGTGCGTGCTTGGAGTCTTATCCCGGACGCGGAACGGCACGTTTTTCATGGACATGATGAAGCTGTCAATAGCGTAGCGATCGAGGACAATATAATTGTATCTGGGTCCGATGACAACACGGTGCGCATCTGGAACGCTACGTTGGGCGAGGCGCGAAACGTCTTGAAAGGGCACTCCGGGAAGGTCACAAGCGTGGCGATACAGGCAGGGACGATTGTCTCTGGTTCCTGGGACAAGACGCTGCGCACTTGGAGTGCTGAATCGGGCGATCCACAGCACGTTCTCAAGGGACACTCTCTTGGAGTCAATAGCGTGGCGATCGAGGGTGATAGCCTCGTGTCGGGATCTGCGGATAATTTGGTTCTAGTGTGGAACACCTTGCGCGGCGAAAAGCAACACCTTCTCAAGGGGCATTCGGACGTGGTCAAAAGCGTGGCGGTCGAGGGCGACATCATTGTGACTGGGTCTAATGACGGCACAGTGCGCATCTGGAGCGCCAAGTCGGGCGAGGAGCAGCATACTTTCAAGGGACATTCTGGTCAGGTCAACAGCGTCGCAATCGAAGGCGAGTGCATTGTCTCTGGTTCCGCCGACCAGTCGGTGCGCGTATGGGACGCCTCGTCGCGCCAGGAAAAGCACGTGCTCGAGGGGCACTTTTGGTATGTGAACAGCGTGGCGATCCAGGGCGACACCATCGTCAGTGGGTCCTCCGACAAGACGGTGCGCATCTGGAGCGCCGAGTCGGGCGAGACGCAACACGTGCTAAAAGGGCACTCAAGTCACGTCAATTGCGTGGCGATTGAAGTTGATACCATCGTTTCTGCCTCTGCAGACAAGACAGTGCGCATCTGGAACGCTTCGTCGGGCGAGAAGAAGCACGTGTTGAAGGGGCACTCTGCTGAAGTCAACGTTGTAGCGATAGGGAACGATATCGTCGTGTCTGGGTCTGCAGACAAGACGGCACGCATTTGGGATGTAAAGTCGGGCAACGAGATGCGTCTTCTTCAGGGACATTCATCATGGGTCGATCGAGTCGCTGTTCAGGGCGATACAGTTGTTTCCCAATCCTATGACAGAACCCGCTTTTGGAATGTGAGAACAGGGGAGGAACTGAACGCAGATCCATCAATCACCCTTGGTGTGGACTCAAGCGCATGCGCGGTAGTAGTCGTGAGCGAAGGCGTGCAGGTAAGACTTCACGGAGGAGTCGGTTTCACCACAGATCATGCCATAAGGGCAACCGCTCGACTTGGCAATGTCTTCATTATTGGTGACAGTAGCGGAATGGTACACATTCTGCATATAAATACTGAAGAATCCGTTGCCGCCCTTCAATCTTGACGCGAGTCGCTTGACTCCCTCGCATCCTCGACGCCATCGCTAGCAATTTTTCTTTGTTCATAAATTTTACAAATGATTATCAGATTACAACTTTGGGTGAATTCTGACCAGCTACCCGCGACAAAGATCTCCACGTAGCTTGGTTTTAGAAAATCGAGCTCAGCGATTCCCGTGTAAAGCGCACATAGAGTTCGTCATCGGCAAGCCGTCTGACAATTGACCACGTGTCTGACTTCAAGCTGTCAGACTGAAATTACGGGCACGATTTACTCTGCACGCACTTTGCAGTGTTGGTGCCCGTCAAGATTGTCTTGACGGCAACTACGCATAGCGGGTTCTTGGCCTTGGGAAGCTGGCATTCGCAATCTTCGAACTGATTGAGGCATGTCTTTGAGGCACTCTCGGGCCGGCGAATCGAATGTTTGGGGCATTTCTTAATGCACTTGGGAGGCTTTGTAGTGGGAGCCGTGGTCGTGCACGGGGTCTTTTCTTGCTCGCAGCGCATCGTGTTCACACCAGTGGGCACCGACGTGACCCTGCCGCTGCAGTAGCCATTGCCGAGCGTCGGCAGAAAGCATGTGCAGTCCGTCTGCTGGTTTAAGCACGCTTTGCCGGCGGCAGAGGTCTTGCGCACGGAGTTCTCCGGGC
>BGKB01000328.1:0-15577 GCA_003116975.1 Aurantiochytrium sp. KH105 | reverse complement strand
ATAGGAGGGGACCGGGAAAGGTCCCAGAACATCTGTCGTGATAGCCTGCCTTGGTTCCGTCGCTCTGGGTGCATGAGTTCCGTGACGTGATTTCGCCCACGTAATATTTGCGAGTGTACATTGAGTGCAAGAGAATTCAATTTTGGACTCGGGGATTCCAAGTGTTGCTGCGAGGCGCTGTTTTCCGGCATGTCCGTATAGAAGGTGTGCCCGTAGGTAGTCCACACTATTCCCTCTCCTTGCGGAGAACGCCCTGTGGTGTTTTGCCGTGTTGGCAATGACAGGTAGGATCGGTGTACCATCCTTTGTCTTGAGAGTGACGTGTTGGCGCTGGTCGGGAGTTATCAAGAGTCTCTTGTCCTTCCCGAGTCTGATCTCGTACCCCAGGTCCGTCAGGTCGGAGGCGGAGATCAGCGTGGCGCATGCCTCCGGGACGTAGTCTGCCTGGAGGTTCACACGAATGCTTCTTCCGCTATTTGCACGAAGGTTGAACGAAAGTGTGCCGGTTCCTTCAACGGTCATAACCGATTCGTTGGCCGTTACAATTTTCCGTTTCCCTCCGCTCTGGAAGTTCCTGAGTTGGCTCTTCTGAGAGACAATCGTCCTTGAGCAACCGCTGTCCAGTATGAATTCTGGTCCTGTCGGATTGTACGTCTTTGACTGGATGGCCATAAGTGCGTTCGCAAATGAAGATTCAACAGCCGCTTGTGTTGTTGTTCCACCTTTGTCCGACTTGGCCAAATGAGCTTGCTTCCTAGGTCGGTGTCGTTGGTGGTTGCGTTTCCGTTTGTGGCCACCCTGATTCCGTGTTTTCGCACGGCATGCTGCATCGTTGTGAGAGTTGGTCCTGCAGTTATTACAGAAAACTGGCTCTCTCACATCGCATACGCCGTCTTTACATGGTCCGTTGCAACGGCGGCATCCAAGCTTTTTCGTCTTGTCTTGTCTTCCTTCGTACATGACTTGGCGTCCTCGTGCAGCAAAGGCTGTAGTGCCTTCCGTAGATGGAGACGCCTCAGTGGTAGCGTTATGCTTTCTTGCTATCGCTATGCTGTAGAGCGTATTGCTCATAGCCTTGTCCAGCTCCTGCGGTGAGATCTCCTCCTTATCTTCAAGGAGAGCGATGTGGTGTCGTGCTTCTACTGGTGCTTCAGTTGAAGCGCACATCATCGTCAGAACTGTAATGAGCTTATCGCCCTTGATCCGTCTTTTCTCGGCTTGTATACCCAGCGTTTTGGCTTTCTGGTTCCACTCTTTCCACGACAACTGTGAATTCATGGCTTCTGTCCAAGAGCCTGGACTGAAGTGCTTCCATATTTGGTTCATGAGAGCCACGTCCTTCCTTACCAGTTGAGCCTGTTGCTGTTTCAGGACGTGTTCCCATAGCGAGAGTCCTTTGCCTTCGAATTTCATTTCAGCGTGTGGATCGATATGAGCTCCCATTGCTTCAAGGATTTTTATGTAGAGGATGTAGTCGTATCGCTCTCTCTCCTTTTTATCCTTGGTACTTTCAATGTACGTTTTTGTAAGCTGGCAACCCATGCGGTATCGGTTGAACTTTTTTCTCGAATTCAGGCCACATCAGGTCGATGTCCTTCCCCAGTTTGGGTAAAGGTAGGTCCGGTTTAAGATGAGTTGCCGCTGTCCCGACGTTATCCGTCATCCTTGCTTACGTGTTCTTAGCGCGTTCTCAATGTACACTGTTCTTTTTCTTTTCCGATCTTTCTTGACTCGCAACACGTTCGTTGCGCTCTTCTTTCTTTAGTTGGAGGCCCAGAACCTTTTTGACGGGGAGTCCTCAGAGGTCTGAAATAATAGAAAGAAGAAGCTGATTTCAATAAACGTAAAAGAAATTCCGTTCCGTGGCTAGCACGAAACGGGAAGGTAGTTTGATTGCTTCTCACGCTGCTGCTCGGAGAAAGCTTTGGTGTGGTTCTGGTGGGTTTCGGTTCTGCCGGCTTCTGGCATCGGGTTTGGTCGCTGCCAGGTCTATTCGGCTCAGTGGTCCCAGGGTCGTGACCCTGGTCCATTTCTGCTATGTAGGTCTATGACTATACTAGGGTTATTTTGGGTGTACACACCGAATGCACCCGGCGTGTTGTGCACGCGCGACGTTATGTTCTTGCGTCGTGCCCCTCCGACGTTTGTCGTCGGGTGTCTACCTCTCTTATAGCAGTTTCCCGCCTGGCATCAGGTCTTTGGGAATGTCCACTTCATTATTGTGGATCAATACCTCCATGTATTCAATCATTTATTCAGCCTGCCACGGCCAGTCGCAGCGTCGCTCTCAATCGTTTTCTTTTCTTCGCTCAGTCTTTCAATCCAGATCATCTCCAGTCAACAACGTCATCTCCGCGTCGTTCCTCGCCAAGGTCGCACAGTTCTAGAGGGCGGCAGCGGCGCGGGTGCTTCGAGGCGCTTGCCCCCCGCCCTCGTATTCATGGAGGCGAACAGCGCGCGATCATGACTTTGCAGACTGCGACAGGCTGAGGATGCAGCGGCCAGCAATGCAGGCGTCGCGACACGCACGAGAGCATCACAGTCGATCGACTGATCGGCGTTGCCTCCATGCTTAGCTAGAGGTCGCGGCAGCAGGAAGGAATGGATGTGGAGGAAGGATGAAAGACTAGACTGCGTGGATGAATGACCCGGGCGTTCTTCTCGTGGCGACAAGTTCGTGCCTCGACCGGTTTGGTTTGGGCCATGTCATGGATGGGGTGAACTTGAGCGTGGTGCAAACGTCAACCCGGCTCAGGCAAGGCCAACCAAGTGATTTACTTCGAGAGCTACTGCCAAATTCCGTGGCCTCTTTCGTCAGAGACAGTGGCAGAAGGAAGTAATGTTGAAAGACTGGAAGCGGATGTACGACCCGGACGTACTTTTCCTGGCTTCCCCCCTTTTCGTAGCTCGACCGCCTCAACGTGGATAGGAAAGTCATCATCGGCGCAAACGTCAACTCGGCTCGGGCTTCAACTCGGCTCGGGCCAGTGCGAGACTACGCCAAGCCACAGAACGAGAAAGTCTTCCTCATAGACTGCGATATGCGACGGTGGAGGCGATACCACCGTCACACATCTTGCGGGGAATGGCGCGGACAGAATCTAATATGCGAGAGCAATAAGCGCAGTGCCGTGCTTGAGATGACGGCAGAACGAGCTTCAGGTTCGCGTTTGGATCTTCCTTCATCGATAAGAGTGCCAGCAGCAGCAGCAGCAGCCGCTTGAGCGCTCCGACCTGAGCCAACTTCGAACCAAAGCGTGCCATCTCGTGTTCCTCTTCACGCCACAAAAGACGTTCTGATGGTGGCGGTCTTGATGGCTGCAATGGATACGGCGTGAAGCTTTACTAGGTCCGTGTCGCGTCGCCTCATGCAGCGTTCACTCAAGAACATTGGGGCCAGGCTTCAGATCTTAATCATTGTCGTCGTAAAGATGATCAAATCGGATAATACTGGCGCAGTGAGTGAGAATGCGTCAGGCATTCTCGCGACGGCAAGAAGCAAGGGCCATCAAGGCGAGGAGATGTGTGAACGCTAGCTATTACACGGGCAAGAGCAAGAGCGCGACAACTTTACTATTTTTCAGTACAAGCATAAATGCTACGTCCGTCCTGAATGCATGAAAACGTCTTGCTTGGAAAGATCCTTGATCTACTGACAGACAGACGTAGCATTTCGAGAAGATGCCGCAGCAAATGATGGCGAGACAAGAAGAAACGGCGGTGGGACAATGATGCAATGGCAATCCTGACTCGACTTGAGGGCCGCCTCGAAAAGTCGAAAGGCCGAGGTGGTGATCACAATGAGGTTACGGGAAAACACGCGGGCGATCATTGAGAAGCGTCTCAAAGAATTTGCTTTTCGCACGTGAAGCGCAAATTCACTACTGCCGTATACTACGACTCGTTCTGCCATGTTTCCGATTGTTCTCATCCAAAGCGCGTCTCCGCTCGCGTCCGCAATCAAAGCGCCACACTCAAAATGCAGTACTACCAGCTAGGGGTGTGCTGCCTGTAGCTGCAGCTGCAGCTGCGCACGCTTCCTGTCTGGCGTGTCGTGTCCTGTCGTGTCCTGTCGTGTCCTGTCGTGTCCTGTCGTGTCCTGTCGTGTCCTGTCATGCTGGCTCGCTCGTCGTCACTCTGCGTCCATGCCAGCGCTGAAAGTCGGCCGGAGAAGCGCTCGCTCAAGCAGCTTAAGATACACCCGCTGCCGACAGCGATCGATTTTGGCGCCGACGGATCTTGCCGGCATAGCAGCTGCAGCAGTAGCAGCAGTGTTGACTGCGACCATTCATTCCAAACAAGCAAGCAAGCAAGAGCAAGAGCAAGAGCAAGAGCAAGAGCAAGCGATTGGCGATTCGCGCGTCACTGTCACATGAAGATCGCGATCCACCAGCAACCAATCTTTCTCCGACCAGCGCTCAAGCATTCAAGCGATCGAGCGAGCGCACACCGTCCGTATCTTGGCCACTAGACCTAGCCATCGTCATCATCATCATCCCCTTCCACGCACGATCCTTGCCGCGTCTGCCACCGACATCGTCAGCCACACCGTGACCTACCTGCAGCAGCAGCAGCAGCAGCAGCGCTCGCAGGCACGATGCTCTGCTCCGCTCTCTTGACTCGTCTCTTTCACTCGTAGTCGCACTCGCCTGCCCTGACCTATCTTATCTTATCTATAGCACTCACTGCCTGCACTGGCCGCCGCCTCCGCCGGCTCTCCCGCGCCGCGCAAAATGTCCCCGCCCGCGGCGTAGGCTTTCCCCTAGCCAACCCCTAGGCCCGCCCCCAGGCCTGCCGCGCCGCCGCAGCTCGCCCGCCCCCGGGCCTGCCGCCGCCGCTCGCGTCCGCAGCCGCTCGCTCCTGCGCGCGCCTCGCCCGCCCTCCGCGTGCGCCCCGCCCGCCCTGCCCACCCGCCCGGCGCCCGCCCGAGCCCGCCCTGCCTGCCCGGCGTCGAGGCGATCGCGTACCTCTCTCCGGGCGCCCGCGTGCGCCGGGCGGTTTCGCGCAGGAGGCCGGGGCGCGGCGGCTTGCTGCCTGGCGCGGCGCGGCGGCGCGGCGCGCGTCTCGCTCGCGCGCTCGCTCGCTCGCTCCCTGGGCCCCTGGGCGGGCAGCTTGGGTGCGGCGCGAGGGCGGCGCGTGCCCGGGCCTGCAGGCCGGGGGGAGGGAGGGAAGGAAGGAAGGGAAGAACGGGCGCGTGCATGTATGTTTGTGTGCATGCGCAAGTGGGCTATGCGCGTGGAGGTCCACTTGCTGGCCGCGGCCGCAAGTGCGGATTGCGGCGGCCGCAAGTGGGCTATACCGCCGCCGGTGCACGCGCCGCGGCAGAGACGATCGAAGGAAGAAAGAAAGAAAGAAAGAAAGAAAGAAAGAAAGAAAGAAAGAAAGAAAGAAAGAAAGAAAGCAGGGAAGGAGGAGTGAAAGCAAGAAGCCTTGTTTTTGGTTGGGTTTTAGGTGCTGCTCTACTATAGGAGGATGGAGAGCCGCGGCAGAGTCCAATCGGCACGTGCGCAGCGCTCCGCCGCCTGCGCGAGCGAGCGAGTAAAGGAGCGAAGGAGTCGCGGCCTCGGGCGCGGAGGCGCGAGCTCGTGGCCGACTCTCGCGAGGCAGTCGGGGCCCGACGCCAAGTCGCGCGTGCCTGGAGACGTATACGTAGGGACATCGAGCAAGCGAGCAGCAAACGCGCGCTCGTTCGGGTACGGCGTGCGCTCGGTCTTGCGCTTGGTCTTGCTTGCACCCGGTCTTGCGGTCGCTCTAGGGCCTGAGCCTGGGCGTGTGTGGAAGTCGATCCTCGGCGAGGTCTCGAAGAAGCTTGACCAGGACCCGGGCTCGCCCGCTCGTGCGTGCGAAAAAAGCAGCAGGAGAGGCGACGGAGAAGTGAAAGGGGAGGACAGGATGACCTCCCTATTGCGAAGGTCGCTGGGCAAGTCCAGCAAGAACAGGTTCAAGTTCGAGGGCTTCGAGAAGGGCGACCCCGCGAAAAACTTTGACCTCCTGGAATGCCTCGGTGAAGGTACCTACGGATCGGTGTACATCGCCATGGACAAGAAGGCCGGCCAGCAAGTCGCGCTCAAGGTCGTCAAGCTCGACAACGATGAGGAAGAGGTACAGCAGGAAATCGACTGCATGCGCATGTGCTCCACCCCGTACGTTCTCAAGATCTTCTCCGCCTACGAGAGCGCCGACCACATGCACGTGTACATGGGCATGGAAATCTGCGAAGCCGGCAGTGTAAACGACCTCATGTTTGCCACCGACCAAACCCTCACCGAACCCCAAATCCGCGACGTCGTGGCCGGCATCACCCTCGGCCTCGATTACGTGCACAACAAGAACATTATTCATCGCGATATCAAGGCCGGCAACGTACTTTTGAACCAGGCCGGGCACGTCAAGCTGGCAGATTTTGGTGTCTCAGCTCTCGTGCAGAGCCGCTTCGATCGTTGCCACACCGCCATTGGTGCGCCCTTTTGGATGTCCCCCGAGTGCATCTCCGAGGAGGCTTACGATGGACGCACCGACATTTGGAGTCTCGGCATCACCGTCATCGAAATGGCCGAGGGTCGGCCGCCCAACTCCCACATTCACCCCATGCGCGCCTTGTTCCTTATTCCGACGCAGCGCCCGCCCAAGTTTTCGGAGCCCACCAAGTGGTCGCGCGATATGCGCGAATTTCTCGAAGCGAGCCTCACCAAGGCGCACGACGAGCGCCCCACCGCAGCGCAAATGCTCGGATACAAGTTCATCGCCAAAACAACCAAAAAGCTCCAGTCCAGAAACGGCTGCTCAAACGTTGTAGAAAAGCTCGTGGCCGAGTCCATGCCCGCCATTCTGGAGTTGCGCCAAGAGGATGACGACGATTCCGATGACGACGAGGCCTTCGAGGCAGCCATCGGTGGAGAAAGCGAGGAAGACGAGGACGAGGAGGAAGAGGTTGACGAAGACCGCGGAGTTGCCCACACCGAGGTCGCAAACCAAAAGGCTCCCATCTCGCCCGCGCCCCCGCCCGCGACTCCTTCTGGCACCAAGGAGAAGCGCTCTTCCAGGGTCCTTGCCACGCTATCCTGGCGTCGCGGCAAAACTACGCCGCCAAGGGGTTCGGGCGTGCCAATCACCGAGGCATTGGCCGGAGCTACTGGCGGCGCTCGCAAGGCCCCTGCAACCCTCGATCGTGTGGACGCGCGCCAATCGCGACTTGTATCACCCACTCAGCGCCGCGTTGCACCCGTGCGGCCGCCATCGCTGCGCAAGGCCAAAGACACCCTGCACAAGGCCGGCCTCACGGCTCGTGTTCAATCAATTCGTGCTCGCGTTGAAGCCTCGAGTCCCAAGGATGTCTCTGAAAGTCTCCTTGACAAGTCAAGACAGCAACACATGGACGAGGACGATGTCCGTAGGCTTTTGCTCCCCACCTCGCATCTCGCCACGGAGGAGGGCGAAGACGAGGATGCCGTCCGCGCTCAAGCCCAGCTCGAAACGCAGCAGTATGGCGCCATGGTCATGAGCAAGAACTTTATCAAAAAGCTCAAGTTCGTCAAGGAGAAGAGTCCAGATCTCTTCGAGATCCTCGATGGCGTCGACGATCCCGAGGAGCTCATGGAGATGGCTGTTGCTGCCTTGCGCATTGCTGCTGGCAAGGATGTCATTCGCTCCGATCGCAACGAGTCTAGCTAAATTCCTTTTCTTTTTTCCAACCTTTCCATCGCCAGTGCCTGGCGCGCACGCACGATCTCAGACTCTCTCACACCCACCACACCCACACACCCACTCTCGGATCGTTTCTTCCCTGCGGCTACAAGCATCTCCTCTCTTCTCGAGACCGTATTACTGCAACGCTCTCGTGTCTCGTCTTGCAGATGGCGGAGCATACTACGGCAATCGTCCACGTCGTCGATCAACGATCTCGTTATTTCCTTTGCATGGGTGGTGGAAGTGTCGAGACCTTGCCGTATACGTGCGTGCCAAACCTGTCTGGCGTACAAGTTCTTCGGGTACCCTAATGTTATGTTTTCTTTTCATTTCCTCTCCTCTTCCTTGATTCTTTCTTGACGAACCGTTGCGTACAGGCTTGGTAGAAAGACTTCTTCACATGCCACAGCAGCTAAACGTTTGCGAACACTCCTGCGATTGCCACAGGCTGTATACGTAAGAGCATAAGACTCTTTGACGAGGTTTCGAGTGACCTCTAGGCCCCCGAATGCGTCTTCCGCCCAGCAGCGCGGCCAATCCCGATCCCGTTGCGCGACGCGACGCGGAGCGAGCGCGGCCTCTCCGGCGCGGCCCTCCGGCGCGAACCGCGCAGGGCATATCCACGCGGCGCGGCGTACCGCCAGGCGAAGACCAAGTCGCCCTCCGTCTGTCCGCGTGGATTCTCTTGTCTGTGCAGGTAGATACAGCGCGGCAACAGCAACGGGACGACGACGACCACGACCACCACGACAACAGCCTCTTCTTCGGGTACACGAGGGCGCTGCGCGAAGCAACGCGGCGGCGTGACGCGGAGGCTCTGGAAAAAGGGCGCCAAGGGCGCCAAGGGCGCGGTCGCGAGGCCTCGATAGAATAGATAAAGGCGTCGCCACCATGTTCGAAAAGAGCCTGCAAGACCTGATCAAGGGCATCCGCAACCACAAGCGGGATCAGTCGTCCTACATCAGCAAGGCCATGGTCGAGATCAAAAAGGAGTTACGAAGCACAGACAAACATCTCAAATACCTCGCGGTCCAAAAGATTACCTACCTGCAGATGCTCGGCGTGGACGTCGATTTTGCCTCCTTTCACATTATTGAAGTCATGAGCGCCCCGCGCTTCCAGCACCGACGTGCGTCCATGTTAGCAGCGGCGCAGATCTTCGACACCAACACCGAAGTGGTGCTCTTGACAACCAACCTCATCAAAAAAGATCTCCAGTCTCAAAACATGTACGAGGCAGGCGCCGTTCTCAATTGCTTGAGCAACATTGCCACGCGTGAGCTCGCGCGTGACCTCATCGAGGACGTCGCGTCAATGCTCAACAGCACCAGGCCTTTTATCCGTAAAAAGGCCGTGCTTACTCTCTACAAGCTCTACGTACGCTATCCTCAAGGCCTCCCGCAGACGTTTGACCGACTTCGCCTCCGCCTCGATGACAGCGACATGTCCGTGGTCTCGTGCACCGTGAACGTGATTTGTGAGCTCAGCCGCAAGAATCCTCGCAACTTTTTGGCACTCGCGCCCCAGCTCTTCCAGCTGCTGACCACCTCGTCCAACAATTGGATGCTTATCAAGATTGTCAAACTCATGTCTTCGCTCCTTCCCGAGGAGCCACGTCTCGCGCGGAAACTACTCGAACCGCTCGCCAAAATTGTTGAATCGACACAGGCAAAGTCGCTCCTGTACGAGTGCATCCACGCCATCACGCAGGCCCTTCCGTACACGGCGCGACCGGACGGCTCCCAGCCCAAGGTTGTTCCTGCCATTGTCTCGCTCTGCGCGGCCAAGCTTCGCGACTTTGTCAAGGATCCCGATCAGAACCTAAAGTATCTCGGTCTCGTTGGTCTTGTCAACCTCATGCGCTCCCACCCTCGCGTTGTGGCCGAGCACAAGGAAATGGTACTACAGTGTCTCATGGATGATGACGTCACGGTCCGTATGCGTGCTCTCGAGCTTCTCACCGGCATGGTCACCAAGCGCAACCTTATCGATATTGTGCAAAAACTGCTTCTCCACGTTGAGACTGCCGAAGGCGCATACCGCGACGAGCTCATTGACAAGATCGTCTACGTTTGTTCGCGGGAAAAGTATGCCTTTCTCAGCAACTTTGCCTGGTATGTCTCGGTGCTCGTGCAGCTCGCTCACATTCATGGCGCTCCGCGTGGCAAGCTTTTGCGTGAACAACTCATTGACGTCGCAGTTCGTGTTCCCGACGTTCGTCCCTTTGCGGCGCGCGCCATGCGCGGCCTCTTGCTCGACAGCAGATTGGCCCTGCGCAACATGCAAGCACCACTTGAGACCGAAGATGATGGCGTCGCACACACTCTTTTTGCTGCGTCCTGGATCGCCTGCGAGTATGCCACACTGATCGAGCCCACGCCCGCCTCGGCGCAGTCGTCCGTTGCTGAGGATCAAGGCGAGGAGGGTACCGGCGAAGTAGCATCAAACGAGGCAAGACTTCCCACCGAGGTATTTTTAGAAATGGCCTCAGCAATGCTTTCCGATGCCTCGCTCTCGATGGCGCCCTTCGTCCAGGCTGCATTTGTGCACAATGCCCTTAAACTCGTGTCTGCATCTGTAGACGCCGAGCTGCCCTTTGGATCTGCAGGTCAAGATCGCACCAAGAACTTTGCTGCGCGCGTGGGCACCATGCTCGAGCCCTTTGCGCGCTCGGAGCATATTACGGTCCAGGATCGCGCGGTCAATGCGCTCGCGCTTCTCTCGCGGCTTAACTTGTATGTCGCGCCGACAAGCGCAGACGCAACGAGCCGCAAGGTCACGGAAGAGGCCGACGATCTCTTGCTCGACGCCGATCTCGGGCCGGGCGACGTTCCACACGCTTCCACCGAGGACGCTGGAGAAGGAGGTGCGGGTTCGTCTAGCAAAGAGACTTCCAAGGCAGCCCTTTTGCGAAAGCTTTTTGCTGACGAGCTCGTCCCTGTGAGCACTCGTGCGCAGGAAAAGGTGCGTCGACCCGCAGGTCTTGACTTGAACAAACCCTTTCACTTTACCGCTTCGGGCTTCGAGGAGTCCGCCATGGATCGTGCTCTTGACGAGCAACTTTCTGCCGGCGGCGGCGCCCTCCGTGTCTCGTTCCGCGATCCGAAGTCAATCATCTCCATTCCTTCAGGACCGTCTCCGTACGGCATGTCGGTCGAAGACTCGGACGCGAGCTCGGACGAGGGTGATCTAATGCTCCTCGACGCCCAGCGCCGCAGCGGCAGTAGGAATAGCAAAAAATCAAAGAGCAGCAAGCACAAAAAGTCGTCCAAACGTGATCGCACGACGGGGGCGACTTCAGCCGCTTCTGAGTCGCGAGCAAACGACCCTTTCTATCTTCCATCGAATGGCCAGGCTGTTTCGTCACCAGAGAACGACTTACCGGAAGTGCCCATGGAGCGTCTTGCACCAGGGTCCCTGGGCGAGGAAGGAGAGCTTCTCGATGGGTCCTCGTCCACCACGCTTCGAGATCTGCTCTCACAAAGCATGCGTGAGGGGAGCGCACAGGCAAGCATTGTGGTTGAAGACGCCATGCCAGAGGGGGCTTTGGCCAGCGACGATGACGACGATGCTGACGCATACTACCGCAAACATGGAAAGCGCAAAGGAGCTCTCAACGACGACGACTTGACTCTTGCAGACATTCGCCTCATGAGTCCAGAAGAAGCGGCAGCGGCTGAAGCAGAGGAGGCCGCCAGGGCGAAGTCGTCTGCTCGCAAGTCTAGTAAGACCGCCTCTGCCAGCAGTAGCAAGAAAAAGAAGTCGAAATCGTCGAAATCGTCGAAATCGCGCACCGCTTCTCTGGGCGAAGCGGGCGCAGCAGTCGCGGCAGACGCAGCAGGCGAAGAGTCTGTGAAGAAACACAAAAAGGACAAAAAGGATAAGAAGAAAAAGCACAAAAAGTCTTCTTCCTCTTCCTCCAAGCATCAACACAACGAAGTCAAGGTCGACAACGCGGAGCCCTTGCTCTTGCTCGAATAATTAGCGTAGCATTCATTGCCAATTCTTACTGTGATAGATCGATTTGAATACAAGTTTCTAGGTCTCGAATTGAGCCAAAGATGAATTCGATCATTTCCGACACTTTGTCATTTACTCGAAAAATGTGCTCCTCGACACACCTGTGGCGCCACCTGAAAAGAGTGCAGCTGGACGCCTAGCAAGGTCCCGCCAAATCTTGACCTCTTATTGACGATGAATTGGAATGGAATGAAACGACGATCTCTGGAAAAACATTGAGATTATGAAAGAGACAAAATAAATTACTGTGCGAAGTTTCCCGAAGCTGGACGCTACATACCGCCGGAAGCGAAAAACGAGGATGGCCCAGGGGAGAATAGTATTTTAGTACTCCGCCAAAGTAACTGCCACGGAAAGACCTGTAAGTGCAGAGGCAAGAGCACTAGTTCGCGTAGCCACCTCCTCCTTGGAAGAGGCCCACTGCATCTCCCACTTGCGCACTCCAGCCTCGATGATTCGCCACCATGTGTACGCCACCATGACACTGAGACGCGGCTGAGGCTCGGCCAAAAAGATGCCAGTCGAGGCAACAGCTGAGGAGACTGCGTGCAGTGCCGCGTTGCGGCGTACGGGTTTAGGATCATCCTTGGAGCGCATCAACTTGTCGTACACGCAGGGAAACTCTGAAAGCGTTAGGGGAAGGCAGGCGAGGACGAGCGAGGAGCGGGCAATTCGCTTTGCGACCTCCTTGGCCTCGGCGAGAGCCCAAGTAGACCCACCCGCACGCAAGGACTCTGCGGTAGTTCTCCATGCCAGAAGGCGCGGCACCAAGTACAGTGCGCTCACAAAGGGAAGCTGAGCACGGATCGCTTCAACGATCTTGGTGGGGATGGCCTTGAAGCGATCGTCGCCGACCTGGTGGGCTTCGTAGCGCTCGTTACGCTTGGCGGCGTCTGAGTGAAATTCGGCGTACCATTCATCAGCGTTTTTGTAGCCTCGGAGCACGCGCAGCCAGAGCCGGAGATATCCGGGGTCTACGGCCTCAGCTTGTGAGATGAGCATGCCGTTGTGCAGCACGTGGCTCACAAAGATGGCCGCGGGATGAAGGTGCGGCGGCGCTTTGCTCGTGGCGAGAGCCTTGCTCGCCAAGGTCCGCACCGCAATGTACACGGCGACATTCCACGTGAATGCCCCCAGGGCGCCCTGCGCAGCGGCGGCGCACGCAAAGAGCCACGCCTTGCTTTTGTCGCGGCGCGTGGCGGCCTCCACTGCGGCGTACACGAGCGCGGTCTTGGCGAGTCGCGTGGCCGCCTGCGTGCCTCGCTTCTTCGCCGCGGCCTTGAACTGCGCCGATGCTTCCTCAGGCGTCTTGGCCGCCGCTTTGGCGCCTCCTGCCGCCGCCAGCACGCCCACCACCTCAGAGACCGTCACCAGCGGCAGCGTCGCGCGCACGAAGGGTGCGGCCTCGAGCGGCATCTTCGCCTTCTTTCCTCGCAGACACGGCTCTTCCACGCGCTCCTCGCGGCCGTTGCTGCTTCCGCTTCGCTTCGCTTCGCTTCGCTTCGCTTCGCTTTGCTTCGCTTTGCTTTCCTTTCCCTCTCAACGCTCCGTTGGCCTGCCAAGACCTCCGCGCCCGCGCCGCGTCGGAGTTCGTTTGTTCGAGGTCTGCCTCGCCAGGGATTTTGGCCTCTTGAATAGGTAGGACGGACACTCCCAAGATACTATACTTAGTATACTCTACACGTGCTACGAGACACGTGCGAGCAACTGCAACTGCAAGCAAGCGAGCGAGCGAGCGAGCGAACGCAACGACACATCTTGTCGACGTGCATGCGCACGCGCAAGCGCAAGTGCAAGAACAACAGCGCCCTCCCGTTACTTTTCGACGAACAGCGACCGCCAGCGAGGATTGATCGACCAAACTCAACTGGTCAAAATTCGCCATCGGCTTCATCTCTTCCTCCGCCATCTACGACTCCAACCCGGGCGAGAAGAGCGCGAGCCCTCGACCTCGACCTCGACCTCGACCTCGGAGACTTCGCCTTCGCAGCCCCGCCAACGGCAGGCAGGCCAGGTGCAGATCGCGCCCGCGTCCGACCGCCCCTCACGTAGCGGACTCACGCGGTCCGAGCCTGCCCGGACCGCGTTCTCTTCGTCTCCTCGAGGGGGCGGAGCTGGCCCCGCCACGAGCGGAATGGTCTTTAGTGGCAGTGGCCGACACGCTCTTGCGCGCCGTGCTCGAGCTCGAGCTCGAGCTGGAGTCTGGGATGTGGCACAAGCTCAAGTTGTGTCGAGGAGGAACAGCAGGTGCACTGCGTCGACGACGTCGACGGCGATGCGGGAGACTTGGCCTTGTAGTGAGTGGTCGGGATGCCTTGGGGCAAAGCGGACAATGATGGATGCGCATCAGGTCCAAGATTGGCTGGCCGTGCTCGCAAGGAAGGGACTCGAGAGAGAGTCGCGGGATCGACGCGACGCCTGACTGGGAGCTGCAGTGCCGCAAGAGAAGGTTGATAGAGTTGTTGGGAAGACGTCAGGCAGGGCACGGTTCGCACGACCCCGAAAGAATGCGGGAAGACGTGCGTTTTGTGTCCGAAAAGGGGAACAAGAGACTTTGTCAACGCAGCCCTATACTGCGGCAGCGGCAGCGGCACTCTCATTGTTCATAATGCCATCATGCACTGCGTCAGCGGGTGCACAGCAAGCCACAGCAGAACAATTGCCTCCCGAAAGCTCCTTGGCGATTCCATGCAAGACTCCGAAGGACTGGCTGGTGGTGGTGGTGGTGGTGGTGAGCCGACAAGGTTCTCTTGTAAGTTGCCGAGTAGAGTGAAATTGATGTTCAACAACAACAACTATGCTGGTCGCGCCGCAGTCGGGTTGCAATGAGACCTCCTGCCCATCAACCTCGTGTAACAAGAGGCATAGCCGAAGGTGTTACGAAGAGGCCCGCTTTGCATTCGTTCGTGATGTGGGCAGCACATGCTAACGCTCCCCATCCCTTCCGCTTTCGCGGCCGCGAACGAGGCGGAGAAGTCTCAACCTGCAGCGCTACATTCGCGGCGGATATGGCGCAGCCGCACCGACCGCTGCCGCTCTCGTTCATCCCCATACGCTCTCAACCGCACAGCCACATGTCATATCCAACAGCAAAGCATTTGCCGCCTGAACGCTTCCTGACAGCTCCACTGCAGGATCTCGAAGGAATGATTGGTGGTGGCGAGCCAGGAAGACTTTCATGTTTAAAGTTGCTGACCATAGCAAGAATGATGTTCAACGACAACGACTTTGCTGGGCGCAGTCGCTGCTGCAGTCGAGGTCATAGCTGCTCCTCTTGTCCATTAATCTCGTGCAACAAGAGGTATAGCCGAAGATGAGGCTCGCCTTACTTTCGTTCGTGATGTGGGCAGCACATGCCGGATGCTGACGCCCCCCATCCCTTCCGCTTCCGCTTCCGCTTCCGCTTCCGCTTCCGCGAACGAGGCGGAAAAGTCTCATCTTGCAGCGTTACACTCGCGGCGGAGATGGCGGCAGTCGCACCGACCGCTGCCGCTGCCGTTCATCCCCATACGCTCTCGACCGCACAGCCACATGCCACATCCAACAATTTGCCGCCTGAACGCTTCCTGGCAAGACTCTGAAGGACTGAAGACTCCGAAGGACTGATTGGTGGTGGCGAGCGGGAAGACTTTCTCGTAAAAAGTTGCCGACCATGGCGAAAACGATGATCAATGAAAACAACTTTGCTGCAGCTGCTGCTGCTCCGTCTGCAGCAGCTGCTGCTGCTGCTGCTGCTGGTCATCTTCGTCGCTGCTTCTGTCCACCAATCTCGAGGCATAGCCGAAAATGTTACTAACTGTAACAGTAGAAGCCTCTTGTCCTGCGTTCGTGTGTAGCACATGCTGATGCGCCTCCCTCGAGTGGTGTTCTG
>BGKB01000327.1:0-16973 GCA_003116975.1 Aurantiochytrium sp. KH105 | reverse complement strand
CTCATCTGGGTTTCCAAGTCGTCGAGGAGCTCCTGGAAGCGAGCAAACCAGGCCGTATAGCCGTCTGGTCCACTCTGCTTGAGCAGGGCTCCGCGAAGTTTCGCGTCGGATGCTTGATCCAGTAGCCGTTCGACAGCGCGCAGCAGTCTGTTGCTGTTCTTCTTCTCGAGGTTTTCCACGATGGATTCCCAGGCGAGAATTCCGGACATTCGACGTGCCTTGTCCACTAGCTGGGAAAAGAGTGGTCCAAATGACTTTTGAAGGTCACGTAGAAGTGCGTTGTTGTGCTTGCGTAGCTTCGCTTGATCGACGTTGTCGCCTTGCTCAAGTTGGCGAATGTCGTCAGGAGCGATGCCGTACTCATTGAGATGGGTCATGAGCTCTTGCTTGAAGGGCTCCCAGATTGACTCGAGGCGATCCTCGTCAATGGGCGCCTTGGGAGGATCATCACGTTTGATGGTCATCCTATTCTTTCTACTTTTGTTCTATTCTTTTACTTGCGGGGTCTTATGTAGCTCTTAGTCGGTTTCTCCTAAGTATTGGGGCCCAATACCTGTTGAGAAATGGACTGTAAGATGGATTCTGTTTAGTGCTGGATAGCTACGGATGATTCGGATCTGGTCGCGATGGGACTGCTTTGCCTCGGCGCCAGGTCCGAGACTTGGATAAGTGATGTGTAGAGGAGATAGTGAGGAGCACAGGACTTGGTCACAATTCCCGGCTAGGAGATGTCCACTGCCGTGACTTTGTAGTTTGCCCTCACCTAGTACACTGACTGCAGCAGGAGGCTTTAGATGAGACTTCCCATGGGCGAAAGGTTGACGTCATCTGGTCCATGCCGTCCAACCGTGGTGACGTCATCTTTTATCCTCGACAGCACATCACCTATCCAAGTCTCGGACCTGGCGCCGAGCCAAAGCGGTCCCGTCACGAGCAGACCCGAAACATTCGTAGCCAATCAGCGTTGAAACAGAACCCGTCTTGCAGTCCATTCATTTCCTCAACAGTTGGCTCTCGACAAGGCAGCTTTTCGCACCCACTGCAGAGGCAGGAACTGTGACGACAAGCTCAGCACTTGCCTTAGCCCCAGCTACTACCTTGCACCCTCTCGCTCTGCCATGCGCGTACCGTTTGCTCACTCGCGCTGCAGCCAAAGCTTGCCATGAACACTCACTCCCCTATTCTCTCCTTATTTGTTCGCCTCTTTTTTGGTTGACTTTAACCATCCTTCACTGCCGCACGTGACTGCCGACAGCAAGAGCAACCGCGCTCAGCTCTTGCGCTAGACCTGCGCTGCGTCCAGTGTCATTTGTTTTCCGCTCTGCCATCTCTCGCTTGTTCGATCTCCTGCCACAAAGCCAGCCTCATTTTCTTCTTTTTGTGTGTCGATCTTTCTTTCACAACAGCGCTGCCTGCACGAGCTCTCTGCCCATACTAACAAAATCGAGCCACACCACTTCGCTGCGCAAGACCTACGCATCGCCCGCGCTGTTCTGTCCAATGACGCTGCCCAATTCTGCTGCAGGCAACGAAACCAACAAAGAGCTCGGTTCCAAAAAAAAAAAAACAGGTCAAACTCATTAGCATGCTTTTCTCTTCAACAAAAGTCGCTCGATCCAATCAAAAGCCATAGATCCAACCTGTACACTTGCGTCAGCCTTTGCAAGCTCATTTGCAGGTCATCCGCCATCCCTCTCAAGCCGCGAGCGGACCAAAGCACATCAATTTTGCCAACCAACACCACGTTTGCAACACTGGCCTTGACATACACAAGCAGCACGCTGCCAAAACTGCTCTCACTAATCTACCACATCCCTGTCAGTCCTTCACGAGCTCTGCGACCAGGATCGCGCAGCATTTGCTTGCTCTCGCGCGCGTTGCCAGCGCTGCCTCATATTGTTCACTTTCACCTTGCTCTCTTTCTTGCACCTCGAGCGCAGCTGCAATTCCGCTGATTCCCAGCCCAGCTCTTCAATAGGCTTGCTCGCGCAAACCAAACCCTTCGCTGGCCTGCGACGCCATTTTCTATCCGTGCAGTCAGTCTGCAAGCCAATACTGTGCACATACCACGCACTCTAGGCTCTCTGCCTCGCCAACGATACCTGCAACATGCGTCAACCATCTTGCAAACGAACAGATATATTGGCCAGCGTGCAAACGTGCCAGTCAGCTCAGCGAGCTCGTCTCGCCGGGTCTGCAGCGTGCGTAGCTGCTTCGCTCACTCGTACGCACATCATCTTCTCGTGAACAAACGCCATTAAAAACCACCGTCAAGGCCCTTGATGCTTGCATGACGCCACAAGATCTTGCCAAAGCCTGCAAGTAGCGTGTGCGGACGATCTACAGCCTTACCAGCGAGATCTGCGGCGAACAAGCCCAGCCAGCTTGCCTTCTTTGTTGGCTATCGAGGATAGACAATGACGCCACCACGGCTGATACGGCATGGACAAGATGACGTCAATCGTTCGCCCATGAACAGTCTCATCTAAACCCCTTGCAGCGGTCAGTGTACTAGGGAAGGGCAGACAACAAAGTCACGGCAGTGAACATCTCCTAGCCGAAGAGTGTGACAAAGTCCCCGTGCTCCTCACCAGCTCCTCTGCACATCACTTATCCAAGTCTCGGACCTGGCACCGAGCCAAAGCGGTCCCGTCACGAGCAGACCCGAATCATCCTTAGCCAATCAGCGTGAAAGCAGAATCCATCTTACACTCCATGTCCTCAGCAGTTGGCTCTCGACAAGGCAGCTTTCCGCATCCACTGCAGAGACAGTGACTGTGACGACGAGCTCAGCACTTGCCTCAGCCCCAGCTCCTACCTTGCACCATCTCGACCTGTCATGCGCGTACCTTTTGCTCACTCGCGTCGCAATCAAAGCTTGCCATCTGCACTGGCTTCCATATTATCTCCTTTTTGTTCGCCTCTTTTTTTGTTGACTTTAACCATCCTTCACTGCCGCACGTGGTTGCCGACAGCAAAAACAAACGCGCTCAGCTCTTGCACTAGACCTGCGCTGCCCCCGGCTGCCTTTGTTTTCCCTCTGCCATCTCTTGCTTGCTCGATCTTCTGCCACAAAACCAGCCTCATTTTCTTCTTTTTGTGGTGTCGATCTTTCTTTCACAACAGCGCTGCTTGCACGAGCTCTCCGCCCACACCAACAAAATCGAGCCACGCCACTTCCATGCGCAAGACCTATGCATCGCGCGCGTCGTTCTGTCTTATAACACTGCTCATCTCTTCTGCAGGCAGCGAAACCAACAAACAGCTCAGCTCAGATTACAAAAAAGCAAGAGACAGCCGCACTACCATGCTTTTTCTCTCCAATAACACTCGCTCGATTCAAACAAAAACCATAGAGCCAGCCTATACACTTGGATCAGCCTTTGCAAGCTCATTTGCAGTCCATCCGCCATCCCTCTCAAGCCCCAAGCGGACCAAAGCGCACCGAGCTAGCCAAGCAACACCTCACTCGCAACGCTAGCCTTGACTTACACAAGCAGCACGCTGCCAAAACTGCTCTCGTGCTTCTGCCACATGCCTGCCAGCCTTCTCCAAGCACTACAACCATGATCGCACTTCATTTGCTTGCACTGGCGCGCGTTGCCAACGCTGCCCCATATTATTCATCTTTACTTTGCTCTCTTTCTTGCACCTCAAAGGCAGCTGGTATTTCTCTGATCCGCAGCCTAGCTCTCACACAAGCTCTTACACGCAAGTTTGACCATTTATTGACGATGCGGCGCCTTTTTCTATCCGTGCAGTCAGTCTTCAAGCCGATACTTTACACATACCACGCACTCTCGGCTCTCTTTCTTGACAATTACACCTGCAACATGCGTCAACCTTTTTGTAAACGATCGCATACAATATCCAGCGCTCATTCAAGCCAGTCAGCTCGTCGAGCACGCCTTGTCACGTCTGCAGCTTGCGTAGCTGCTTCGCTCACTCGTACACAGCTCATCTTCTCGTGAACAAACGTCATAAAAAACAACGTCAGCGCCTCTGATACGTGCGAAAATGCTTGCATGACGCCAAAAAATCTCACCAGAGCTTGCACACAGCCTGCGCAGACGATCTACAGCATTTTCGTCGAGAGCGGCGGCGGACAAGCCCGACCAGCTTTTCTTTTTTGGCCTCAATAAGCAGCCTCTTTTCGCATCCGCTGCCGAGACGATGACTGTGCCGACGAGCCCAGCGCTTGCCTCAGCACTAGCTCCTACTCTGCACCGTCTCGCTCTGCCATGCGCGTACTTTCTCATGCTCTTGCAATCCCAAACGCCAGCCATGAATACTCGCTCCCCTATTCTCTCTTTATTTATTTCGTCTTTTTTGGTCAAGTTTAGCCACCCTTCACTGCCGCACGTGGTCGTCGACAGCAAAAGCAACCACGCTCAGCTCTTGCGCTAGACCTGCGCTGCCTCCGGCTGCCTCTGCCTTGTCTCTCCCGTTCCTCGCTCGCTCCGTCTGGTGCCACAAAGCCACACCTCATTCTCCTCTTCTTCTTGTGTCGTCATTTTCTTCTTTCACAACAGCGCTGCCTGCACAAGCTCTTTGCCATCGCCGACGAAATCTAGCCACGCCACATCTCTGCGCAAGACCTACGCAGCGCGCGCATCGCTCTGTCTCACGACGCTGCTCATCTCTTCTGCAGGCAACGAAACCAACAAAGAGCTCAGCTCAATAACAAAAAAGCAGGAGACGAACGCACTTGCATGCTTTTCTCTTCAACAATACACGCTCGATCCAAACAAAAACCATAGAGCCAAGTTACTGACTTGGACCAGTCTTGGCAAGCTCATTTGCAGGTCATCCACCATCCCTCTCAAGCCCCGAGCCAACCAAAGCACATCTACTTAGCCAAGCAACATCTCGTTCGCAACGCTAGCCTTGACTTGCACAAGCAGCACGCTGCCAGAACCGCTCTCGCGGATCTTCCACGTGCTTGGCAGCCTTCCCCAATCTCTTCGACCATGATCGCGCATCATTTGCTTGCTCTCGCGTGCGTTGCCAACGCTGCCCCATATTGTTCACCTTTACTTTGTTCGCCTTCTTGGCACCTCGAAAGCAGCTGAAATTCCGCTAATCCCAAGCCCAGCTCTTGAATAGGCTTGTCAGCGCGAACCAAACCCTTTGCTGGCCATGCAATCCCTCTTTGCCCGTGCAGCCACTGTCCAAGCCGATACTTTGCTTTGCTTATACCACGCTCTGGGTGCTCTTCCTCACCAAGCACACCTGCAACATGCGTCAACAATCTTGAAAACGATCGCATACACCGTCTAGCACCCATTCACGGTCATTCAGCACGACGTGCTCGTCTCGCCGGGTCTGCAGCTTGCGTGGCTGCGTCGCGGACCCGCGTTCCATCTCCTCTTCAGTGAACAAACGCCATAAAAACCACCGTCAAGGCCCTTGATCCATACAAGAATGATGACATGATGCCACAACATCTTGCCGAAGCCTGCACGTAGCGTGCGCAGACGATTTGCAGTCTTCTCAGCGAGATCTGCGGCGAACGAGCCAGCCAGCTTTTCTTCTTTTTTTTGCCTCAACAAGCAGCCGCTTTTCGCATCCACTGCAAAGACGATGACTGTGCCGACGAGCCCAGCGCTTGTCTCGGCACTAACTCCTACTCTGCACCGTCTCGTCTCAAGATGCGCGTACTTTTTCATGGTCTTGACGTCGCAATCGCCTGCCCTACATTCGCTCACACATTCTCTCCTTATTTGTTCGCCTCTTTTTTGCCAACTTCAACTATCCTCCACTGCCGCACGTGTTCGCCGACAGCAAAAGCAACCACACTTAGCTCTTTCACTAGACCTGCGCTGTCTACTGCTGCCTTTGTTTCGCCACTGCCATTGCCCGCCCGCTCGATCTCCTGCCACAAAGCCACACCACATTTTCTTTCTTTTTTGCGTCGTCTATTTTATCTTCCACAATAGAGCTGCCTGCACGAGCTCTCCGCCCACGCCGACGATATCAAGCCACACCACTTCGCTGCGCAAGACCTACGCATCGCCCGCGCTGTTCTGTCCAACGACGCTGCCCACTTCTTCTGCAGGCAACGAAACCAACAAAGAGCTCGGTTCCAAAAACACAAAAAAACAGGTCAAACTCATTAGCATGCTTTTCTCTTCAACAATACTCGCTCGATCCAAACAAAAACCATAGATCCAACCTGTACACTTGGGTCAGTCTTTGCAAGCTCATCTGCAGTTCATCCGCCGTCCCTCTCAAGCCCCGAGCGGACCAAAGCACATCAATTTAGCCAGCAACACCTCACTCGCAACGCTTGCCTTGACTTACACAAGCAGCACGCTGCCAAAACGGCTCTCACGGATCTACCACATCCCTGCCAGTCCTTCACGAGCTCTGCGACCAGGATCGCGCAGCATTTGCTTGCTCTCGCGCGCGTTGCCAGCGCTGCCTCACATTGTTCACTTTCACCTTGCTCTCTTTCTTGCACCTCGAGCGCAGCTGAAATTCCGCTGATTCCCAGCCCAGCTCTTGAATAGGCTTGCCCGCGCAAACCAAACCCTTCGCTGGGCATGCGACGCCATTTTCTATCCGTGCAGTCAGTCTGCAAGGCAATACTTTGCACATACCACGCACTCTAGGCTCTCTGCCTCGCCAACGATACCTGCAACATGCGTCAACCATCTTGCAAGCGAACAGATATATTGGCCAGCGTGCAAACGTGCCAGTCAGCTCAGCGAGTTCGTTTTGCCGGGTCTGCAGCTTGCGTAGCTGCTTCGCTCACTCGTACGCACCTCATCTTCTCGTGAACAAACGCCATAAAAACCACCGTCAAGACCCTTGATCAATGCGAAAATGCTTGCATGACGCCGCAATATCTTGCCAAAGCCTCCCGTAGCGTGCGCGGACGATCTACAGCCTTCCCAGCGAGATCTGCGGCGAACAAGCCCAGCCAGCTTGCCTTCTTTTTAGGCTCTCAACATGGCAGCTTTTCGCATCCACTGCAGAGACAGTGACTCTGCCGACGAGCTTAGCACTTGCCTCAGCCCTAGCGCCTACCTTGCACCGTTTCGCTCTGCCACGCGTATACCTTTTGTTCACTCGCGCCGCAGCCAAAGCTTGCCATATACACTCGCTGGCCCACGCTCTCTTTATGAGCTAGTCCTTTTTTGGTCAAGTTTAGCCACCCTTCACTGCTGCACGTGGTCGCCGACAGCAAAAGCAACCACGCTCAGCTCTTGCACCAGACCTGCGCTGTCTACTGCTGTCTTTGTTTCGCCCCTACCATCTCTCGCTTGCTCGATCTCGTGCCGCAAAGCCACACCTCATTTTCTTCTAATTTTTTGTGTCTTTTTATTTCACAACAGCGCTGCCTGCACAAGCTCTTTGCCCATGCCAACGAAATCGCGCCACGTCACTTATCTGCCCAAGACCTACGCATTGCGTGTGTCGCACTGGCCAACGACGCTGCTCACCTCTTCTGCAGGCAACGAAACCAACAAAGAGCTCGGTTCAAAAAAAAAAAAAGATAGGAAGCGACGCACTTGCGTGCTTTTCTCTCCAACAACAGTCGTTCGATCCAATCGAAAGCCCTGGCGTCAAGCCACAGACCTAGGCCAGTCTTTGCAAGCTCATTTGTAGATCATGCATCATTGTTGGCAGGCTGAGGCTGGGCCAAAGCACATCAATTAGCCAAGCAACATCTCGTTTGCAACGCTGTCTTGACTTACACGAGCCGCACGCTGCCAAAACTACTCTCGCGGATCTGCCACATGCCTGGCAGCCTCTCCAAGCTCTGCGACAAGGATCGCACTGCATTTGCTTGCTCTGGCGTGAGTTGCCAACGCTGCCTTATAGTATTCACCATTACTTTGCTCTCTTTCTTGCACCTTGAAGGCAGCTGGTATTTCTCTGATTCGCAGCGCAGCTCTCACACAAGCCTGTCCACGCAAGTTCGAACATTCGCTGGCGATGCGGCACCTTTTTCTATCCGTGCAGTCAGTCTACAAGCCAACTCTTTGCACGTACAATGCACGTTGGGCTCTCTTGCCAAACAAACACACCTGCAACATGGGTCAATAATCTTGCAAACAAATAAATATGATGACCAGCGCCCATACGTGCCAGTCAGCTTGGCGAGCTCGTCTTGCCGGGTCTGCAGCTTGCGTGGCGGCGTCGCAAACCCGCGTCTATCTCCTCTCCTGTGAAACAAACGCCTCATGGACCACCGCCAAGGCCTTTGATCCATACAAGAACGATGACAAGACGCCACAACATCTTGCTAGAGCCTGCACGCAGCCTGCGCGGACGATATGCAGCCTATTCATCGACATCTGTGACATCAAGCCCAGCCAGCTGGCATTCTTTTTTAGCTCTCGAAAACGAGCCGCTTTTCGCATCCACTGCAGAGACAACGACTGTGCCAACGAGCTCAGCACTTGCCTCAGCCCTAGCGCCTACCTTGCACCGTCTCGCCCTGCCACGCGTGTACCTTTTGCTCACTCGCGCCGCAGCCAAAGCTTGCCATATACTCGCTCACATTTTCTCTTTTTTTTTTAGCTCGTCCTTTTTTGGTCAAGTTTAGCCACCCTGCACTGCCGCACATAGTCGTCGACAGCAAAAGCAACTGCGCTCAACTGTTGCCTCAGTATTGCGCTGGTCATTCCTGCCTTTGTGTTGCCTCTGCCATCACTCGCTCGCTCGGTCTGGTACCACAAAGCCACCCCTCATTTTCTTCTTTCTTGACCTTTTCTTTTTTACAACAGCGCTGCCTGCACGAGCTCTTTGACCAAATCTAGCCACGCCACCTCTCTGCGCAAGACCTACGCATCGCACGCGCTGTTCTGTCCAATGACGCTGCTCACTTCTTCTGCAGGCAACGAAACCAACAAAGAGCTTGGTTCAAAAAAAAAAAAAAACAGGTCAAACTCATTAGCATGCTTTTCTCTTCAGCAATACTCGCTCGATCCAAACAAAAATCGTGGCGCCAAGCTATACACTCGGGTCAATCTTTGAAAGCTCATTTGCATATCATCCGTCACTGTTGGCAGGCTGAGGCCGGGCCAAAGCACAGTAACTTTGCCAAGCAACACCTCGTTTGCAACGCTAGCCTTGACTTACACAAGCAGCACGCTGCCAATACTGCACTCGCTACGCTTCCTTATGCCTACCAGGCTTTCTCAAGCTCTGCGACAATGATCGCACTGCATTTGCGTGCTCTCGCGTGCGTTGCCAACGATGTCCCATATTGTTCACTTTTACCTTTCTCGCCTTCTTGCACCTCGAACGCGGCTGATATTTAGCTTATACGCAGCCTAGCTCTCAAACAAGCTTGCTCACGCGCATTTGGTCACTCGCTGACGATGCGGCACCTTTTTCTATTCGTGCAGTCAGTCTGCAAGCCAATACTTTGCAAGTACGATGCACGTTGGGCTCTCTTGCTTGACAATCACGACTGCAACATGCGTCAACCATCTTACAAGCGATCGCATACAATGTCTAGCGCCCATACATGCCAGTCAGCTCAGCGAGCCCATCGCGCCGGGTCTGCAGCTTGCGTGGCGGCGTCGCGAGCCCGCGTCCATGTCCTCTTCTATGAAACAAACGCCTCATGAACGAACGCCAAGGCCCTTGATCCATGCAAAAATGCTTACATGACGCCGCAAAATCTTGGAAGAGCCTGCACACAGCGTGCGCGGACGATCTGCAGCCTTCCCAGCGAGATCTGCGGCGAACAAGCCCAGCCAGCTTGCCTCCTTTTTGGGCTCTCAACGAGTAGCCGCTTTTCGCATCAACTACAGAGACAACGACTGTGCCGACGAGGTCAGCGCTTGCCTCGGCACTAGCTCCTGCCCTGCGCCGCCTCGTCCTGCCACGCGCGTACTTTTTCGTGGCCGTGGCGTAGCCAAAGCTTGCCCCCTATTCTCTCCTTATCAGCTCGCCTCCAACGACCGAGCGCCGCGGTGCAACTTCATAGTCCACTTTGCAGCGCGAACAAGTCATTTGACAAGCACAAGTCTTGACGCAAGCTTGCAAGAGCTCAAGCTAATCAAGGATGGATAGGCACGCCAAGCGCTTCGAAACAGCCTCGCCCGCGAGCTAGCCCGGCCTGGCATGCTTGGCATACTTGATGATCGCGACTCATCGAGGCTGCTCGGAATTAGACTTTGAAAGGCGCAAGCCTGCACGATCTGGTGCTGACATGAACAAGATCATCAAGGCGGACTCCGTCATCGTGGCAAAAATAAGCGTATACTGAGGTGGCCGTGAGCGATGTCTGAAGCAGACAATGCTGAAAGTGCTGCTGCAAATGGCAATTTTTTTTTTTTGGCGGTCCTCTTGCGAAGATCCAAGTGAGGTCCCAGCCTCCTTCACGTTGCCTCTCCTGGCCTTGAGCACAAGTCTCGTGCTACCTCAGACCAAATGCTTGCGCTCTAGAAAAGGGCAAGAGCTAAGTCGGTGCCGCGGCCAACGCGCCAGTTCGTGCCGGCTTCTTTTGCCTGACATTTTGTCAGCGCATCGCAAGAATGACAGCAAGCACCAGGAGAGAACAGGATCATGTGATGTGTAAGCACGTATCGCGTGACGACAAGCTCATACAGGTGTCGTAATCTGGGCCTGAAACGCCTCTTCAAGCGAAAGTGTCGGGGCAATCATCAGTATGGAAAAAGATACGCATATCTTCGAAACCAGTCAGCCAGCAATCAAGACCAGCAAGTCCCGGCCATCTCTCATTTCCGATCTGACCTTGGCCATATGACCACGAGTCAGCCTCAAGCTACCTTCTTTGCTACCGTTTTGTCTCTGAGATCATCGTTGAGAGCTTCTTCGACAAGCTTGCCAATGCTGCTTCAGCTCGGAAACGCGGCGGCGCATCTTCAATCTCGCTCAAGTCTAGCAAGCAGCACTCGTGCTCGTCGCGCCGTCTTCTTGGATCAGTTTTCGCATATTGCACGCCTCAACGCAGCACGCCAGCCGGTCGGCAAGACCCAAACTCGCGCATGCGTACGCACATACATATTCAGGTCAGGAAACTTCAAGTTTTTGGCAAGGCTGGTGGCGACCGTGTCTCGAATCGAAGACGATGTCCGCTCTACACGCGAGATTATCTGGCAGACCCGCAGAGAGACTTTCAAAAAATGCCTCTGGCCTGCTCAGCTGAAGAACGCCAGGATGAAACGATCAAGATTACAGGCAACCAAGTAGCTCTCGCAACGTCGGCCGCAGCACGCGTGGAGCGCTCGGTGTCCACGTTCGTGAGCCAGTGAGCCATTGGCAACGACACATTGTCCAAGCACACACCCCAGCCAAGTCTCCTCGCAGGACTTCGATGCCCTTCGGCCTCTTGCCCGTCACCTGACACAGCAACAGCACAGCCCGTTTCGCCGAACGATGTCATTTCCACGGGTCGAGATTCTTTCGCGTGCACGAGGCACAGCAGCAAGCGACGACTTTGACGACACGGCGCCTACAGTTGAGCCTCTAGTGCCAGCGATCGTGGCCGCATGAACTTAAGGATCGATGCCCCACGTTGCCCCTCAAGGCAGCATCGAAAAGCGATTGGCGCTAGCAGCCGCGATTCTTAAAAACAATCAACGTTGCTGTAGCCAACTTGAACGTGGGTTCGATGCAAGACCGCCACGCGCATAGACAACCTCGTGCAAAGGCATGCACGCTGCGTCGTTCGAGTTTTCTTTGATCACAAGCGCTCGCGAGGGCACCTGAACGCTGCGGCAGCCTTTTCTTCGCCTTCCTCGTTGCTGCGCAAGAGGCCGAGACGCCGGACAGCGCAAGACAGTCTTTCTGGCTCGCACGTCTCCACTGCAGCTCACCATACTCAGCCTCCCCGCGTATCTCTTGGCTCGCTCGCTCGCGCTGCCGGCACCCGCGCCTGGAGACGTCGCCTTCGCGCCTTCGCTGGTCGTTTGCATCGTCGTTGGATCAATTCAACTCCAAGCCGCTCCGTGCGCCAAAGCGCTGCGGCGAGGTCTGCCACGGGCGCGCGCCCGCCTGAGCACATCGGGCTCTCAACACCATCTGGCGGGCCCGCGCGCTGCCTGGGCGCGCCCCTCGCCTCTCCGCGGCGCCCGGCTTCGTCGTTTTGTCTTCGGCGGCGAGACTGGCCGAGTCTTTGTTTTCGCTGATTGTGCCTGGCTGTTTGTTCATTTGCAAGGATCAATGATCCACTTTGCAACGCGCGGATAAAACACTTGGCTGATGTGGACCTGATGTGGAGCTGATGTGGACCTGGGCACCATCAACGAGCTCGCTGCACGGCAAGCTAGCCACCGATGCCCAAGTCAGACGCGTCGCTCACGAGGCAGCCTGGTCTGGCCTGCTTGGCTTGATAAAAAACAAAAGGCTGAATGCTTGCCAGTGCTCGAAGAGACGCGCTCATCATCGCCGCAGTCTTCACCATGTTGATCCTTTGCAAGGAAGAACCAAAGTGCGTGCGCTCAACAACAACCCACCTCTGATCTCGTCCCAGTCTCATCCAATGCTATCACCAAAGACTCTCCGTTGCCGCAGTACCAGTCACCTCAAAGGCAGCCGCCCACTGCGACACTTCGCCGATCGAAAGAAAAAAAGGAGATGATGACACTATCTCGCCGTCTTCGCTCTGTCCATCCCCAAGTTGGTTCCCACGGACGACCACTTTTCTTTTTATTTTCCGTATAGGCCTACTCGCTCTCTTCATTTCTCGAGCATCATCATCTTCGCCACGCGCGCAGGATCTTCGGGCGCCGGCCAGCGAGCTGCGAATGGCCCAGTATGGGCGCCAGCGCACGAATGGCGCCACCGAACCCGTGGCCTTGAGCCAAACGCATCCGCCAGCAGCACCCGTTGGCTGTCTTGCGCTCGCACAGGCGCCCGCACGCGAGCGACAGAGCTGGAGAGCCGCCGCGGGACAGACGTCAGCCCTCAGCGTTGGGGCCGTGCACGCAAGGCGGCATGGCCAGGGTAGCGGCAACGGTCGGCAGAAACGCAAGTCCATCGACAAGCGACGTTCAAAAGAATGCAATACCTCGCGCATTTCTCAATACGACGCTTTCCTCAGTGCCATGCCAACAATACCCCCTGTCTTCTCTGCGTCACTCTTCTCGCGAGAAATGCGTTTATGAGTGTGTATCTTCCATGAAGCCTCNACGCTTTCCTCAGTGCCATGCCAACAATACCCCCTGTCTTCTCTGCGTCACTCTTCTCGCGAGAAATGCGTTTATGAGTGTGTATCTTCCATGAAGCCTCACATTCGATCATACCACGTGGGCAACTCCTCATCTCATTCGCACTGAGCAGAAAAGTCACGTAGGGCCGGGTTAGTAGTGTGATAGGGGACTGCACGCGAAGTCCCGGTGTTGAATGTTTTTTTTTTTGCATAATTTTTTTTGCCGGATTTTTGCTGTCCCGCCGAGCTTGGGCTGTAAAACTTGGAGAAGCAAATTGTAGCTTGCAGACCGAGCACTCAGGCTTTTAGATGGCCTCTGCGAGTCTTCGCACGATGATGAGGAGTTGCGATACGTAGCATTGCAAAAGTACTATTGAAGCTAGAGCTTGGAATATCAAACTGGGTGTGGGAGTATTGTAACAAATCAAACGTAAAACTCGGTGGATGTTTTGCTGCGAATGAGCGAATTTACTACAGATTACGGCAAAAATCAAGCATCCTCGTTTTGGAAAATAGCGTTCGCGTAATTGATCCTTGAAGCTCAATGATTTTTGGGTCGATTGCTGACGGTTCAAGCAATCTTTGCTTGAGACCATGGTACCTGTTATCAAACTGCTCTCGTGCGTGCATGTTTATCCTGGCTTCCCCCTTCGTACGGCGTTGAACACGTCGGAAGTGACGTAGAAAAGAGGATGCTTATTCACTGCGGTCGCGCCATGACCACATGCGCACGTTCGCGGGACACACGCCAGCGATTCACCTTTTTCCAAATGTCACGCGCGCCGCACACGCCGCACGCGGAAAGCTGAAAGCGCACATGCTCTCAATCGCGCTTGTGTCTTCTTTCTATCACTGTCAGGCTGCAAAACAAAGTTCTTGCGCTTACCGTCCGGTGCTTTGCCTGCGCAACGCATTCTGCGCAACGCAAATTGCGAGCTACTTTGTACCTATAGATTGTAATGGGGATTCATCTCTTTGTCAGGCAGCTGCAAACACGCGTCGACCCGGCCGGGCGGCCGCATGCAGAGCGGAGCTGCACCCGAGGCGGCCGGTCCGATTGCCGCCTGCAGTCGCGGACGCGCGCTCCGCGAGCAGCAAGAACGGAAGTGCGCGCGTATCCGGATGTGTGAACTCTCTTCAGCGAGTGAACGTGACGGCGAGCGAGGAAGCTTCTACAGCTCGAGTCGCCGCCGCGGAAAACAATCGAGCAAGACTGACATCGTCTCTTTGGCAATTGCCTTCTCTGCAACTGGCATCCATAGTGAGGAGCGACGAAAAGAAAGCCTCAATCATGCAAAAGTCCCTTCTACTTCGACTGCTCGCACGCGCAGAAACAATCTCCAGGCGCGCATTCAAATTTCAAAGGAGGCCGACGCTCGCTTCATCAGCATGCTCATGATAAAACGAAGACCATTTTCTTCAGCCATTGAGCATCCTTCGTCGATCAATCGTAAACGAAGCGCTTTGCTTGCTGATCAAGAGGGTCGCCAAGGTTGCCTCATCGTCAAACAGCAACGTCGGCATGTAACGTTAGCTTGAGCGTGCCAGAGGTCAAGAAGGTTCAAGGTTTTGGCAAGGCTAGCAGCAACCGTGTCTGGCATCGACAAAGATGTCCGCTTTACACACGAGCTCATATGGCTGATTCGCAGAAAGACGTTCAAGAGTTGCCTCTGGCCTGCCTAGCTGAGGGACGCCACAAAGGAGAGAGCAAGATCGTTGGCGACCAAGCAGCGCACTCGACGCTGGCCGCAGCATCCCTCGAGCGCTCAGTGTGGAAGTTTTATCAGCAAGTGAGCCATTATCGACTACACCTACTTTCACCGCACAGCGCCACCTAGGTCTCCTCGCATGGCTTTGATGCCCTTCGACCTTTATCTCGCTACGCGAAAAAGCAGCAGCCCGTGTCGCCGAACGAGGTCATCTTCACCACTTCGTTTATTTTCGCCTGCCCGAGGTTCAAGAGAAGGCGACAACTTTGACGGCATGGCGCCTATTGTTTTGCTTTCGGCGCAAGCACTCGTGGCCGCATGAACTTGGGGATCGATGTCAAGCGCCAGCAGCCGCGAGAATAAAAAAAAAGTACAATGCTGCAGCCAAAGTGGGCATGAGCTTGACGCAAGACCGCCGCGCGCACGAGCAGCCCCTAGTAGATCAGGTGCACGCTGCCCCGCGCAGGCCTACTTCGACTGCAAGCACTCGCCGGAGCCCAAGGCGCTCCGGAAATCCTTTCTTCACCTTGATTGCTACTGCACGTGAAGGTGGAGTCGTCGGGCAGTGCGAGACAACTTTTTCGACTTGCGCGGCGCCGTCGCAGCTCGATAGAGACAGCCGCCTCCAGAACTCCTACTCCTCTCGTGGCTCGCTCGCGCCGCCGGCACCCGCGTTCCTTGCTGTCGCCTCCGCGCAACGGCGTCCTCATCTTCGTCAATTCAGGCAATCTCCAGGCCACTCCAAGCGGTAAGACGTTGCGGCGAGACCTGCCACGGGCGCGCGCCCGCCCGGGAACATTAGGCTCCCGATGCCATCCGCCGCGCCCGCGCGCTGCCTTGGCGGACCCTGGCACCTCCGCGGCGCCTGGCTTCGTCATCTGCTCCGGCGGCGAGCCCGAGCCTTCGTCTTCGTCGAATGCTATTTGCAAGGACCAATAATCCACTTTGCAGCGCGCAGATAAAACACTTGGATCTTGGCGCATCAACCAGCTCGCAGCGCGGCAAGCTAGCCACCGATGCCCAAGTCAGACGCGTCGCTCACGAGGCAGCCAGGCTTGGCCTGCTTGGCTCAAGAGAGTGATCAAGCGTGAATGCTTGCAACTGCTCCAAAAATCGTGCTCACCTTCGCAGACGCGATACGTTCGACCCTTGACGGGGATAAAGTACGGTGGCGACGCAGGACGCTGACATGGCTCAACGGGCACTCGAGATTCGTCGCCAGAAACTCGGTGATGGTCATCCATTGACGGTGAAATCGCAGGAACAAGCTCAAGCACTGACTGCCTGATACAAAGTGTTTCTATTTGGGACGGTCATGATGTCATTATCTGTCACGACTATCAATCTAATTTTTATCCTCCGCTTCAGTCACTCATGCTACTTACTCCCTTCTCTTGACAATGCATATCGGCTGGGCGTTGGGAGATATATAGTCCCCTTCAGCCTCGTTCCAACGTCCACGCGGTGCTAGCGGAATAGACAGCTGTAAGGAGCGCTCTAGGCCGCCGCAGCCGCTGCACGCTCAAAGACCTGGTTGTACGTCACTGACAGCAAACTTGGCCGGGCATTAGCCTCGTTGCACGGCTGGTAAATAAATGCCTGTCATGGCTTTCTAGAGCTTAGGCGCGCTCTCTTTCAGCTCTGCTTGGGACTTGGCTCAGCGTCTGCGCGTGCAGCACATGATTTTCGCCTATACCACCTTCTCTCTGGTCCTATACGGACGAGAGTCTTTCGAGGCCCCCCTTCACCAGGTGCAAAGCCTACTTACTCACTGTCAGTAGTATAGTAGACAGCACGGCACACAGCCACTAGCCATGACAAGCGATGTTCAGCACAGTAAAAACTCTTTCATGTATGTATACACGCAAGTACACACTCGTTGCACCACAAAAGTGTCCTTTCAAGCCCCTTTCGCCGACGGACCACCAAGGGCGCGTGCCCGCGCTCGCTCTCTCCCCTCGCGCAGCCGGAGTCTCTCCTCCGTCCGTCTACCCGTCCGTCTACCCGCCCGTACGCACGCCCGCCTCAGTCAGCCAGCCAGCCCCGCCTCCCGCCCACGCCCGCCGGACATGTTCCGCCTCGTCAAGAACGGTGACCTTGCCGGCGTGCAGCGCGCCGTGCAGACG
>BGKB01000326.1:0-17406 GCA_003116975.1 Aurantiochytrium sp. KH105 | reverse complement strand
CTTGACTGTGCGGCTACGCTGCGCGTTAGCTCGCGCGATCGGCTACGTAACGGCCGGTCCGTCGCCTCGTGAGTCTTGACCAGTCGGCCGCCCCGCGCGTCTCTGAGCGAACTCCCGCGTGGCGCCCTATCCTCATTCAATTCCTAAATAGGTCTTCTCAAATAACCGATCTTCCATTCATCGATGGAACAATACACTGCATTTGCGTGCTCTCGCGTGCGTTGCCAACGATGTTCACTTTTACCTTTCTCGCCTTCTTGCACCTCGAACGCGGCTGATCTTTAGCTTATACGCAGCCTAGCTCTCAAACAAGCTTGCTCACGCACATTTGATCACTCGCTGACGATGCGGCACCTTTTTCTATCCGTGCAGTCAGTCTGCAAGCCAAGACTTTGCAAGTACGATGCACGTTGGGCTCTCTTGCTTGACAATCACGAGTGCAACATGCGTCAACCATTTTACAAGCGATCGCATACAATGTCTAGCGCCCATATATGCCAGTCAGCTCAGCGAGCTCATCTCGCCGGGTCTGCAGCTTGCGTGGCGGCGTCGCGAGCCCGCGTCCATGTCCTCTTCTATGAAACAAACGCCTCATGAACTAACGTCAAGGCCCTTGATCCATGCAAAAATGCTTACATGACGCCGAAAAATCTTGATAGAGCCTGCCCGTAGCGTGCGCGGACGATCTACAGCCTCCCCAGCGAGATCTGCGGCAAACAAGCCCAGCCAGCTTGCCTCCTTTTTGGGCCCTCGAAAACTAGCCGCTTTTCGCATCCACTACAGAGACAACGACTGTGCCGACGAGGTCAGCGCATGCCTAGGCACTAGCTCCTGCCCTGCGCCGCCTCGTCCTGCCACGCGCGTACTTTTTCGTGGCCGTGGCGTAGCCAAAGCTTGCCCCCTATTCTCTCCTTATTAGCTCGCCACCAACGACCGAGCGCCGCGGTGCAACTTCATAGTCCACTTTGCAGCGCGAACAAGTCACTTGACAAGCGCAAGTCTTGGCGCAAGCTTGAAAGAGCTCGAGCTTGCCAAGGATGGATGGGCACGCCAGGCGCCTCGAAACAGCCTCGCCCGCGAGCTAGCCCGGCCTGGCATGCTTGGCATACTTGATGATCGCGACTCATCGAGGCTGCTCGGAATTAGACTTTGAAAGGCGCAAGCAAGCCTGCACGATCTGGTGCTGGCACAAACGAGATCATCAAGGCGGACTCCGTCATCGTGGCAAAAATAAGCGTATACTGAGGTGGCCGTGAGCGATGTCGAAAGCAGACAATGCTAAAAGTGCTACTGCAAATTCATTTCTTTTTTGGCGGTCCTCTTGCGAAGATCCAAGTGAGGTCCCAGCCTCCTTCACGTTGCCTCTCCTGGCCTTGAGCACCAAGTCTTGTGCTACCTCAGACCAAATGCTTGCGCTCTAGAATAGGGCAAGAGCTAAGTCGGCGCCGCGGCCAACGCGCCAGTTCGTGCCGGCTTCTTTTGCCTGACATTTTGTCAGCGCATCGCAAGAATGACAGCAAGCACCAGGAGAGAACAGGATCATGTGACGTGTAAGCACGAATCGCGTAACGACAAGCTCATACAGGTGTCGTAATCTGGGCCTGAAACGCCTCTTCAAGCCGAACTGTTGTGTCAATCGCCAGCGTGCGAAAAGATACGCATATCTTCGAAACCAGTCAGCCAGCAATCAAGACCAGCAAGTCCCGGCCATCTCTCATTTCCGATCTGACCTTGGCCATATTACCACGAGTCAACCTCAAGCTACCCTCTCTGCTACCGTTTTGTCTCTGAGATCATCGTTGAGAGCTTCTTCGACAAGCTTGCCAATGAAAACGCGGCGGCGCATCTTCAATCTCGCTCAAGTCTAGCAAGCAGCACTCGTGCTCGTCGCGCCGTCTTCTTGGATCAGTTTTCGCATATTACACGCCTCAACGCAGCACGCCGGCCGGCCGGCAAGACCCAAACTCGCGCATGCGTACGCACATACATATCCAGGTCAAGAAACTTCAAGTTTTTGGCAAGGCTGGCGGCGACCGTGTCTCGAATCGAAGACGATGTCCGCTCTACACGCGCGATCATCTGGCAGACCCGCAGAGAGACTTTCAAAAGATGCCTCTGGCCTGCTCAGCTGAAGAACGCCAGGATGAAACGATCAAGATTACAGGCGACCAAGTAGCTCTCACAACGTCGGCCGCAGCACGCTTGGAGCGCTCGGTGTCCAAGTTCGTGAGCCAGTGAGCCATTGCCAACGACACATTGTCCAAGCGCACAACAACAGCCAATTATTTTCGCAGGACGTCGATGCCCTTTGGCCTTTGCTCGTCACCTGGAACAGCACAGCTCGTTTCCCCCAACGATGTCATTTCCACGGGTCGGAGTTCTTTCGCGTGCACGAGGCACAGCAGCAAGCGACGACTTTGACGACATGGCGCCTACAGTTGAGCCTCTGGTGCCAGCGATCGTGGCCGCATAAACTTGGGGATCGATGCCCCGCGATTGGCGCTAGCAGCGATCGACTTTGTTGTAGCCGACTTGAACGTGAGCCCAATGCAAGACCGCCACGCACACGAGTAAGCCATTGCAAATTACATGCACGCTGCGCCATTTGAGTCTGATCATAAGCGCTCGCGAGGGCACCTGGACGCTGCGGCAGCCTTTTCTTCGCCTTCCTCGTTGCTGCGCAAGAGGCCGAGACGCCGGACAGCGCAAGACGGTGTTTTTGACTCGCACGTCTCCACTGCAGCTCACCATACTCAGCCTCCCCGCTTATTTCCTGGCTCGCTCGCTCGCGCTGCCGGCACCCGCGCCTGGAGACGTCGCCTTCGCGCCTTCGCTGGTCGTTTGCATCGTCGTTGGATCAATCCAACTCCAAGCCGCTCCGTGCGCCAAAGCGCTGCGGCGGGACCTGCCACGGGCGCGCGCCTGCCTGAGCACATCGGGCTCTCAACGCCATCCGTCGGGCCCGCGCGCTGCCTAGGCGCGCCCCTCGCCTCTCCGCGACGCCCAACTTCGTCGTTTTATCTTCGGCGGCGACGATGAGAGAGAGAGAGAGACTCGCCGAGTCTTTGTTTTCGCTGATTGTGCCTGGCTGTTTGTTCATTTGCAAGGATCAATGATCCACTTTGCAACGCGCGGATAAAACACTTGGCTGATGTGGACTTAAGGGCTGCGCGGCAAGCTAGCCACCGATGCCCAAGTCAGACGCGTCGCTCACGAGGCAGCCTGGTCTGGCCTGCTTGGCTTGATAAAAAACAAAAGGCTGAATGCTTGCCAGTGCTCGAAGAGACGCGCTCATCATCGCCGCAGCCGTCACCATGTTGATCCTTTGCAAGAAAGAAACAAAGTGCATGCGCTCAACAACAACCCACCTCTGATCTCGTCCCAGTCTCATCCAATGCTATCACCAAAGACTCTCCGTTGCCGCAGTACCAGTCACCTCAAAGGCAGCCACCCACTGCGGCACTTCGCCGATCGAAAGAAAAAAAGGAGATGATGACACTATCTCGCCGTCCTCGCTCTGTCCATCCCCAAGTTGGTTCCCACGGACGACCACTTTCCTTTTTATTTTCCGTATACTCGCTCTCTTCATTTCTCGAGCATCATCATCTTCGCCACGCGCGCAGGATCTTCGGGCGCCGGCCAGCGAGCTGCGAATGGCCCAGTGTGGGCGCCAGCGCGCGAATGGCGCCACCGAACCCGTGGCCTTGAGCCAAACGCATCCGCCAGCAGCACCCGTTGGCTGTCTTGCGCACGCACAGGCGCCCGCACGCAAGCGACAGAGCTGGAGAGCCGCCGCGGGACAGACGTCAGCCCTCAGCGTTGGGGCCGTGCACGCAAGGCGGCATGGCCAGGGTAGCGGCAACGGTCGGCAGAAACGCAAGTCCATCGACAAGCGACGTTCAAAAGAATGCAATACCTCGCGCATTTCTCAATACGACGCTTTCCTCAGTGCCATGCCAACAAAAACCCCTGTCTTCTCTGCGTCACTCTTCTCGCGAGAAATGTGTTTATCAGTGTGTATCTTCCATCAGGCCTCACATTCGATCATACCACGTGGGCAACTCCTCATCTCATTCGCACTGAGCAGAAAAGTCACGTAGGGCCGGGTTAGTAGTGTGATAGGGGACTGCACGCGAAGTCCCGGTGTTGAATGTTTTTTTTTCCAATTTTTTTGGCCGAAATTGCGTTTTGCTGTCCCGCCGAGCTTGGGCTGTAAAACTTGGAGAAGCAAATTGTAGCTTGCAGACAGAGCGCTCCGGCTTTAGGTGACCTCTGCGAGTCTTCGCACGATGATGAGGAGTTGCGATACCTTGCATTGCAAAAGTACTATTGAAGCTAGAGCTGCGAATCGCGAGGACGACCAAACTGGGTGCGGTATTATTGACAAACCAAACGTAAGTCTGAGCGACGAATATTGTTGCGAATGAGCGAATTTAGTGCAGATCACGGCAAAGGTCAAATATCCTCGTTGAATAGAGTCACGTATCTGCCTAAAGCTCGGGTTCGCTGCTGACAGATCTAGGCAGTCTTTGCTTGTCGCCACGACTTCTGTTATCAAGCTGCTCTCGTGCGTGCGTACTTTTTCTGGCTTCCCTCTTAGTAAGGCAATGAACACGTCGGAAGTGACGTAGAAAAGAGAATGTCTATTCACTGCAGCCGCGCCATGACGAACCGTGCGCGTTCTTGGGACACACGCCAACGATTCAACTTTAAATGTGCCGCATGACGCACGCCGCACGCGAACAGCTGAAAGCGCACGTGCCTTCAGTCGCGCTGGGTTTCCTTTTCCTCACTGCCAGGCTGCAAGATGAACTTCTGGCACTCTATCAGGTGCCGTGCCTGCGCAACACAAATTGTAAGCGCAACGCAAATCGCGAGCACAACGCAAATTGTGAGCGCAACGCAAATTGCGCGCTACTTCGCAAAGTTGGCATCAGGCAGGTCTGTTCATGACCCATCCTGGTGTCTGCCAGTTGCAAACCCGCATTGGTCTGGCCCGGCCGGGCGGTCTCTTGCGCAGCGAAGGTGCAGCCGAGGTGTCCCACTCAACTGTCTCCTGTAGTCGCGGACGCGCGCTCCATGAGCAGCAAGAACGCGACTGCGCGCGTATCCGCGACGCGTGAACTTTTTGTAACAGCGAGTGAGCGTGATGTTGAGCGAGGAGGCTTCTAGAGCTCGAGTCACCGCCACGGACAGCAACGAGCAAGGGCGGCGCCGTGTCTGGAACTCGATCACGCAAAATCCCTCCACCTTAGACTGCTTACTCGATCATGACAGAGCTCATATCGTGACTCCTCTTTTCTACGTCTTAGCTCTAGGCCCAATCACATCTCAGCACAGCTTTCCTTGCCGTATTATTTCTTCGCTAGAGTGTACGCTCAGCCTGCACGGGCTCGTTCTCTGCTAGAGAAGAGCAGCATTCATCTCAGCAACCGACTCGCGACGCGCACAAGTGTCCTCGCTTTGGCCTCCGCAAAAACTATAGCTGTCACGCTAGTCTAACCTGCGCGCATGACCTCGACCTCTGTACGCGCGACCACGATGACAGAATGGTCACTACCGAGATGATTGGTCATCGTCTTTCTCGCTGGCCGCATTGTGCGGCGCGACATCCCGTGTGTCACGCCTTCATTGCTGCTAATCCTTTCATTTCCCCTCCATTGCAAAGCAAGGAAGCGCAGACCGTCCATCGGCGCCAACAGAAGACCCCCAAGCGAAAGCCTCGGGTCGACCCTCAAAAGATGTGTGGAGGAGCCTCACTTTGCCGTCAATGTCGAGACAACCACAGTCACCCACCAAATCAAGTTCCAAATCCTTTTCAAACTTGTCACCAACCATTCTGCGCTTTCCGAGTCTCAAGTAGCTCCCACGGCTTCCTGTAAGCGCCCTCACCTTTGACCATTTTCGCGTTTCCCGGTTCCTCAGCTCCTCCTCCTCGATCTGCCGTCCTTTGCCATCTCTGAATCTATCATGCCTTGGCTTCACTCTGCGTGCCTTCACTCCCCCGATCTCGTCCTCTTCAGCCGCCGCGCCCGCGCGCTCCGCAGCCCTCTCCCTCTCGCGGCCGCATGCCGCACAGGCAAGAAAAAGAAAAAGTCTCGCTCTCCGACGTCGCTCTCCGTTTTTTGGGTTGTGTGTAGGTATTCATCGGTGTATGCGACGGGTGTCCCAGGTTGTCTGTATTTTTTATTTTTTGAACGACCACGGCCGCGCAACGCAGAGACCTTTTACAGGCCGCGCGGCGGACGCCCGAGCCACGAGACAGCCAAACGTCGACCGCGCGGGACGCGCTCATCATGCCGCGCGCGTCCAGTGGACGCCGCGCCGCTGCACCCGCTGCGCCCGCGGAGAGAGAAGAGGCGCCAAGAGAGCGAGGCGAGATGCAACACCACGATGCGTACGAGCTCAGCTTCTTTCAACCCTTACTAGCGCTTGCCAAGGCGGCGCAGGAGCGCAGCGGTCCGGGTGCCCTCTCGCCCGAGCCCTCGCTCGTCCTCTCGTCCTCATCGTTATCGCCCTCGCGGCCGCTCGAAAAGATGGACCCGGCTGTCGCATCGACAACAAAAACGACGACGAAAACGACGACGACGACGACGACAAGGACGAGTCCGGCAGCCAAGGACAAGGTCGAGCGAAACAGCAGCAATCGCAGACGCAGCAGTCGTCCCGCCGCCAAGCTCAAGCCGAAAAAAAAGAAAGACGCCTCTGCGCGCGGCAGCTCTACTTTCTCGCAAGTTGCCTCGAGAACGTCGAGCTCGTCCTCGACAATGGAGACTCCCGAGGCTGCGTCAGACGATCATGACGACAGCGACCAAACGCAAGAAGCTTTTGAGCAAACGTTGCTCTCGTCGAAGCCGGTTCGCATGACATTGACAAAGAAGGAGACGCAGAAAAAGCGCTCTCGAAAGGATGCCGAGGACAACAGCCAGCCAGCCGCCAAGGCCAGCAAGATCGGCAAAAAATGCGCCACGCACCGAGAACGAGGCTCGACCAGGGCAAGGACATCTGGACAACCTGGCGAGGAGTCGATCACTTCGGCGGTTGGAGGCAAGATCCAGGGCAAACAAATTGCACACGAAGGCGACAGCACAGCGAGCACACAAACGCAGCCTTTCGAGCTTCTTGACACTTGCTGCATCCCAGGCTGCTACAGTAAAGCCGGCACAAAGAACAAATGCAGAAAACACGGCGGACGCACGCGCTGCAAGGCCTCAATGTGTCCGAAGGTAGCTCTTGCCGGAGGCAAATGTATTCAACACGGCGGAAATCGACGCTGCTCAAATGATGGGTGCACTAGCTCGGCAATTGGCAGAACCGAGTGGTGCAAGCGGCACGGCGGTGGAGAACGCTGCTTAAGCGATGGTTGCACGATCTCGGCACGAGGCAGCACCGGATGGTGCATTCGGCACGGTGGCGGGAAGCGCTGCCAGGCCCCAAGATGTACGTCATCTGCACAAGGTGCTACCAAATTTTGTATTCAACATCATGGCGGCGTTCGGTGCTCCTTTCCTGATTGTCAAACAGCCGCGCATCGAAATCATCTTTGCGTCCGCCACGGTGGCTTCCAAACTTGCAAAACTGCGGGCTGTTCAAAGCATGTTGTAGTCGCCGGTCACTGCCATGTCCACGGCCGTGAGTTCATGTGTCGGGCGCCCTCTTGCCAGGCTCGTGCTCGAATCAATGGCCTCTGTAGCAAGCATGCAGAGCAGTAATCGGTCTTTACCTTTTCTAACGGGCAGATTTAAGTTCATCTTCGGTCCGGCTTTCGTCTCGACAAGTCGTCCAGTAATCTGAGTGAGGAAGCCAACATCATGCTTTTCCTAGTTGTCTTTGTAACATGAGAATTTTTACTACCTTTGCGACCGATCGTGTGGCCAATCGCTCATGCTCAGCCTGGCTCGAGAGCTTTGCATGACTGTGCTGCCGTAGAGTCAAAGAAGCCCTCGTACCTTCAAGTCTTTCATGTGCCAACACATGACCTTGCAAAATTGAAAACTAGAGATCAAAAATTGAAAGTTCCAAGCTACTTTTGTCGTGCATGCCCTTTCTCTTGTCATCAATTCTCGAAACCAATTTTCATCCCAGATCAGGCCTGTTGCACACGTGTTTTTTGTCGAGCTGCTGTGCCAGATGTTCAAGCTCGTGCCAGCTACCTAAGCTCAATCTTCTGCCAGCGCAACGCAAGATCTTTAGCATCAGCTGAAGGAGAAGTACACCTCAAGAGGCGCAAGCACATCTCTGGTATGGAGCTATGACCTCAAGTCTTGCAAGCCACGCCGCCGATCCATCAGAATATTCAAGCTACAATGCCTGCGTCAGCGAAAATGATGACGAACATCTTGGACCAAGAACCAAAGAACGAGTAGAGCCAGCGATCCCTGGCTGCCTCACATTGGCTTTACACACACCAGCCACGATGCAGCCTCAAGATGCCTTCTCTGCCGTCGCTTTGCCTCTCGATGCATCACATAAGCTTGAGACGGCAAGTTGGTTTTGGCCGATCATGGCCAAAAGCGCGAGTTGGCGCAAAGACGCGACAACGATGACGACACAGGCCTCACCTTCTCTCAAGTCAAGCGAGTAGCACCCACACGTACATTTGCGTCGCCTGATCGCATCATCGCTGCATCGTGCGCACCTCCAAGAGCAGCTCAGACCGGGTTTGCAAGACTCAAGTTCCCGCACAGAGACCTCAAGACGGGCCACATCTTGGCCAGGGCGAGCGGCAACCGTTTCCAAGACGACAACGAAATCCGCACACAAGATCAGCTCCTGTTGCGCGTTCTCAATGAAGGAAGGCTAACTAGGTACGTCGGGATGAGTATAACAAGACTGCAGGCGACAAAGTGGTCACACAACACCCGCCTCGGCACGCATCCAAGTTCGCAGGCCGTGGCGGGTGGTTAGTGCACAGCACCTGACGTCAGCGCCCGCTATAATGTTTTCCCTTTAATGTTCAAGCATTGAGCGTGGGTCACTCGCACGCTGCGATCAACAACAACACAGCCAACGTCGTCGAACAAGGTCATCTCCAGCACCGACTTTATCGCGAGCCTGCAAGCCAAGCAAGAGCAAGCTGCACGAGCGATTGACACACTGCGCCCATGCTTTTGCTTCTTCACGCAAGTGATCTTGACCGCATCAGTTTGAGGATCATTGCCCCGGCTTGCCGTCCACGGGCTAGCATCGGCACAAAAAGGCGATCGGCACCAGCAGTCGCAATTGAAAAAACCAACACGCTGAAGTTGACTCAGCCGTGAGCCTTGTCGACTCAGCCATGAGCTTTATGCAAAGCTACTACAGGCAGCATCGTGCACAGCGCATGCACGCTGCCTCGTCCAGACTGCAAGCGCTCGCCGGAGCCCCCAGACGCCGCGGAAATTTGTTCCTCGCTTTGCTCGCTGCTGCACACGAGGTCAAGTCGTCGGGCAGCGCGAGGAATCCTTTTCGACTCGCGCGCCTCCATTCACCGCAGCTCGCCAGATTTAGCAGTCACCTGAAGTCCTGCTTCTCTCACGGCTCGCTCGCGCCGCCGGCAGCGACAGACACCGCCTTCGCCTTCGCGCCTCGGCTCAATCGATCTCCAAACCGCTTCATGCGGCAAAGCGCTGCGGCGAGACCTGCCACGAGCGAGCGCGCGCCCGCCCGGGCGCATCAGGACCCTAACGCCATCCGCCGTGCCCGCGCACTGCCTGGCGCAGCCCTGGCGTCTCCGCGGCGACGGGCTTCGTGGTCTGCTGCGGCGGCGGCGATGAGACAGGGAGACAAGGAGACCGAGCCTTGGTCATCGCCGGTTACACATGGCTGGCTGTTTGCCCATTTGCAAGGGCCAATGATCTACTTTACGGAGCGCGAATAAAACACTTGGCCAGCGAGTTCGGATCTTGGCACATCAACGAGTCCGCAAGCCAGCCCCCGATGCTCAAGGCAGACGCGACGCTCTCGAGCAGCCTGACTTGGCCTGCTTGGCCAAGAAGAAGTATCAAGGGCGACTGCTTGCGAATGTGAGGCAAGAAAAGACCTGCTCATCATCGCAGTCGTCGTGAATTGGACGATAACAGAGGACGAGAGCCTTGGCGTGACCATCTTCGCGGTGACCTCGAGGACAACCGCCGAAGCGACAGAGAGGAGGAAGAGGAGGAGGAAGAAGATGATGCTGCTGCATGATGATCCTGCCGACTTTACATTTAGACTGTCATCAAGCCCTGCAGTGGCCACGCCACATAAGCGTAATGGACGCCGGTTACAGTCAGAGGCAGAGCACCCGCTCCTCCGCGCTCTCCCTGCCTCGCTCGCGCGGCAGGCCCTCGCTGCCGCTGCCCTCGCTGCCGCTGCAGCTGTCCCCGTCGCTGTGCTGGTGGCTAAAGTCGTAGGTCTTTGCGTCAAGGTCCTCCTTCGTCAGCCTCCATCGTTGTCTTGCGGCGTCTCGTCTCCTCTCGTCTCGTCTCCGAGCAGGACGCTTCGGCCTGGCGGGTTACCGTCATCGCCCCTGCCCTTAGGCTGTCGCAAAACCAACATCGCGGCCTCGCGCACCTCTCTGTCGCCAGTGCCGCGTCTCGCGTAGCCTGGCCGCCGGCGCGAGCTTCCTCCCTCCTCTGTATGCACGCCTGTACGCACGCACACTCACAAACATGGCGCGGCGTCCTCCCGCGGCACGGATGGAGAGCATCTGGCCGTCTGTCTGTCTGGCTGGCTGCCTGCTGCTGTTGCATGCATAATGCGTGCTCCCTCCCTCCCTCCCTCCCTCCCTCGGCTCTTCTCCTGACTCTAACCGCACTGACGGGCCGGAGCACGTGGCTCTCCCTCGCGCGTGTGTCTTGCTCCATCTCCCAACGCCGCCACTGCTGCTGCTAGCCCGGGTCTCCCTTCCTCCCTTCCGGCGCGCCGCCACACAGCGTGCATCGCGTCGCACAAGATCCGTGTCCCCATTCCCCGCAGTGGCCGCTGCCAGCCAGCTCCGAGGCCCCGTCACAGTCACGCGGGAGAGCGGTTCCCCGCCTCGTGGGGGAACGCCCCGAAGAGTCCGGGACTACGCCCACAGTTCGGACCGGCCCCACACCCGGGCCCGGCCTGCGTTGCTCTGCGCGGCGAGCCATCTATCTGTCTGGCACGGCCGGCGCCGGCCCCGGGAGCCACCAGCCCGAGGCAGGCCTCCGTGGCCGCCAGCCCGTGCAGCTCTGCCCTGCCTCCGCCTCGCCGCGCTGCCCGCGCTGCAGCTGGCTGCTCGCCTCCGGCCGGCACGAGCTCGCGCTTCTCTTCTCTTCTCTTGGTCGTTCTTCGTCGATCTCCGCGCTGTAACCCACCCGCCACCGCTGTTTCGCTGTCGCTCGCGCTCGCTCGGGCCAGCGTCGCGCAGCTCGGCGGCGCGGCGGCGTCGTATCCGTCTCTCGCCCTCGCTCGCGCCCCTCGTCCGCGCGGCGGCCCCGGCGCGGTGAGGCGGACGCCCCCGCTCTCCCAGCTCATTTTTTCACAAGAAGTTGGGTTCTCCCGCCGGCCCTCGAGGCAGCAGACCAAGCAGGCGCACGCCGCGGCGAGAGGCGCTGCAGTGAGGCAGGCAGCAGCGAGGGCAGGCAGACCGGCAACGTGCGTCGCCCGCGCTTCGTTGGGGGTGCCTTCACGCGAAGAGAATGCGGACGCGCGCGAGCCTGCTCGTGCCCGCGCTCCTCGCCGCGCTGCTTGCTGCGCACTCGGCGGCGACGTGGACGTGCGACGAGGCGTGGCGCGGGAGCGGAGACGGCTGCGACTGTGGCTGCGGCGAGCGCGACCCGGACTGCGGTCAGGAGGCCGTGCCGCTCCTGGACCGCTGCCACGAGAAAGACGGCACCGTGCTTGAACCCGTGAGCAAAGACTGGACGTGCACCGCGGAGAACGAGTGCGCGAGCCCTGTGCCCGACTGCGCCGCGCTCCACCGCAAGAACGGTAACGGCACGCTGCCTTGCGGCGACTGTTTTGACGGCCACGTGAGCGGGAGCGCGCAGGGCGCGTGTCGTTTCCAACGTGGAACACATTTCGTCGAGACGCAAACCGACATGCTCGATGCTTTTACTGAGTCAAGCATCGGTGATTATTCTACATATTATTCGACCTTCTCTTGGGAAGAGACGGACGATTTTCATGGAGAGCTGACATCGGGTTATAGCCCAAACCAATTCTTTCTTACAGGTTCGGAAATCCGTCAATATACACGGACAGGGAATGCATCACTTGGTCCGTACGAACGCACCGCCGAAGATGAGAAACTGGGGTCTGAGATGAGGATTAATTGTACAAAGAAACACTTCATTACAGACATGGATGCTGATGGAGTTGCAGACTGGATCGTACCCTGCGTAAACGGATCGACAAATGTTTTGCGCGCCTTTTCTTTAAATCCATCTCTGGCATTTGATTACTATTCCTCTGATGGCGCTTTCCAAAAAATTCTAGACATCACGCTTCATGGTCTTGGAGTCAAGGCAAATTCGCCGCATGTCGACGAAATCGTGCGTGCTCAGCTCTTTGATCTGACCGGCGACGGACGGAAAGATTTGGTCGTTTTGCTTGCCTCGGGCGAGCTCCAGTTCTGGCCGAATAACGGAACTATCCAAGAACCAAGCTGGACGCAAGGCTTCGTCTTTGAAACAGATTTGCACGCTCTTGATATTGCGTTGAACGACCTTAATGGGGACGAACTCATGGACCTGTTTTTTCTGCATGGAAATGGAATTGGCGTTCTACGAAATGTGGGAAATGCCAGCTGGCCCTCATTTGGTCTTCACAGTGAGTCAAAGAGAGACTTTTCGGTCTCCGATTTCTCGGCTTGTACGACATCGCCTTGTGCAACATCCTTCTTAATTGCCGATCTTTTGGAGTCGGGCGCTGATGACATTTTTGTTCTAAGCGGTAACGACATGTGGTACTTCCGCCGTCTCACACCGGAGATCGCTTCGTTTGCTCTGGGTGACGAAGGACAATATTCCCAACATATGGAGGGATTCGAACACTGCGATTCAACTGACTTCACGGAGTTCGCCGACTTTGACGGCGATGGAGATATGGACGTGCTTTGCGTGACGATTCTCAGCCCCACTCATGGTGCGATCAGGTACATACGCAATGACGGTATTCGTGGGTGGGTCCATATTGCCAAGGCTTCCCCCTCGTCAAAAGTACCAGCAGCAACATTCAATATTTCAAAGGGTCTTCAAGAAGTCAAGGCAGTGGCTTTCGTGGACCTCGACAAAGACCCAGATGGCGACCTGGACCTGATTATCTATGGCATCCCTACCGATAAAGGTACATCGCTCACGCATGTGCTAGAGAATCAAGATGGCGTCTTCGAGCAAGTTGAAGATGATGACAACCCATTTTTAAGAACTCGAATATGGTTGAAAGGGATTACTGCGTGCTTGCAAGTTGAAGATGACGGCAAGCATGCTGGGGCTAAGAGAATCATTGAGAAAGTTGTGAATTGCATCAACCGTCGTGCTACTCCATTTAAATACCACGGAGACTCTAAAAGCAAATTGAACGCCCTTCTTACCAACTCAACCGAGTTCAAGGAGTATTGTGGAGAGTACGTTCCGTGGTCTGCAAGGAATGAATACGACAACGGCAATTTAGCGAGGGCGGCGGAAGAATACTACCATTTCTACGATGGATATGATGTACAGGACGTCATATTTGCGCAGCCTACTCCAAATAAGCTCCACGCACTCTATAAATTCGAATCCTGCCCACCACTCGCATTCGTCCAAAATACCCACGCAAACAACTCTTTCGGGGCTTTTGAGCAGGCAAATCTCGACCTTGATTGGCCCCTTAACCCACAAGCTTTCGCTTTTGCGGACCTCGATGAAGATGGCAACGAGGATGCTGTGGTGATTTCACCACGGCACGTGCATATTTTCAAAATTAAAAATGGCTCAACGTTTATTGAAGCTGACGAAGTTCTTTCTCTCTCTGTAGAACATCGTGGGAACCATACTTTCACTGGTCTTTTTGCAGCTGACCTTGACGAGGACGGCGATACCGACTTCGTCCTTCAGACGTTGCACGAAAGGTCCAAAAAGACTCAGTTTGCTCCACTCGTGAACACGGCCCGTGACTGCGTGTCTCATTGTGCAGGGAATAGAGGTAAATGCGTGACGGGAGATGATCCCAACGGCGATACTTTGGGTCTCGCAGCTTTCGCGCAAGGCTTGTCCAGTCCAGATCTCACTCCTGGGATCTGTCTTTGCTCGGCTCAATACCAAGGTGATGCCTGCGAACAGTGCGCTCCTGGTCGCTACGGCGAGATTTGCGAGGACATATGTCCGGATCGATCAACGACCAGATTGGCGCCGGGGGAATACATTATTCCTCTGTATCCAACCATAGAGGATTGCGTGTGCCTGTCTTCGTTCGTCATGTCAAATTCTTTCGAGTGCACCTGCTCTCCAGGAGCTGGATACAATGCGGACACAGATTTGTGCGAGTCCTGCGCAATTGGCGAACACAAGTCTTCGAGTGGTCTCCACGCCTGCGATCCATGCCCACCAGGCAATCACACCTTTTTCACAGGCCGGTCGGAATGCGAGCCAGAACAATGCGCACTTGGTTACGAACGTGACACGGAGACGCAGATATGTATCCCTTGCGACCACGGTCGCTATCGTTCCGATGCCATCGAAGCGACATGCTTCCCATGTCCTGAGGACCGCCCTTTGACGGCATCAACAGGAACAATCTGGCCGAGCGATTGCTTGGCAGGGCCCGGCGCCGTTGTCAGCGAGAATACGACCGCTGCGATCGCCTGCAGTACTTCAGAAAAACTCAGTCTAGGCACTGACTGCAGCCGTGAAGGTCTCACGGTCGAGACACTGCCTATCAAGCCGCAATATTGGCGTATCGCAAATACAAGCCTTGACGTTCGCGCGTGTCCCAGGGCTGCGTTTTGTGAGCCATCGCGCTCCTCGGACACACGTAAACTAGCCTCTGAGCCTTCTACGTCAGACCCGTACTGCTCTCCTCACCATGCCGGGACAATGTGCGCAAGTTGCATCAATGGCTTTGCGTTTAATGGATCTTTTCAGTGCGAAGAGTGCACACCTGCTCGTCGAAGTGAGGATATGTCCAAATCTGCCGTCTGGGCAGTGATCATGCTTATATTGACAGTTGCGCCAGCGAGTTTTGTCGTCGCTGAACCACTCATGCGCCAGCAGACCACCTCGCGATGTTCACTGTCGGCACGGTATTGCGGCTGCGTCTCGCAAGTGATTAAGATGTGGACGTCGATGCAAGCCCTCCCTGACGAGTCCGGATCTCGTCTGCAACGTTACATGTCGTCAGTGCAGGGCAAAGCTCTCATTTTCCTCAAATTTGCACAGATTGTCCTCGGGATTGGCACGATCGTCGGTATTATTGGCTCAAACGGGTCAGCGGCCGAGTTTTTCCTCAATGGCAACTTTGGAGCTCTTCTCAACATTTTCTCTCTAGGATGCGCTGTGCACGTCAATCATTACGTGACAGTCATCGTAGTCACACTATGGCCATTGCTGCTTGCGTTCGTGCTTGTGGGTGCAGTCATTCTCTGCCGATTGATGGCTCCCGGCACTACCGTCTCCCGCGATCTCGCCATTAGTGTCTTCACGGAGATCATTGTGCTCATTTATCCAGGTGTTTCGGCGACTATTCTGTCCGTCTTCGTGTACGACTCCATCACGCATTACGAGCAGGACGCAGCCGGCAATCCTGACCCGTCGCCGTACCGCATCCTTCAAAAGGACCCAACAATCGATTTCGACGATGACCTGAGCAAGGCAATGCGTATTTACGCGGGCGTTATGATCTGTGTGTACCCAGTCGGGGTGGTGGCGCTCTTGGCAGCCGGTATATCTCTTCAGCGTACCTCCAAGTGCTCGCGAACACCCGAGCAGAATATGCGCGGAATGCTTGTCGTAGCAGCACAAGTCGTGCAGCACAGGTACAAGCCAGGTCATGGCTGGTACGCCTGTATCGAGCTGATTCGGCGCCTGATGCTAACTTCGGGTTTTCTGCTCATGCTCTTGGCGAGTTTTCGTCTGGCATCAAATTATCTCATTGCGTCCAGCCAATTCTTTCTTTGCATTCTCCTTTACGCCAAGCCGTATGCACGCGAGGACGATGCGTTGTTTGAGATTGTCTCACAGACGCTGTTGGTCGTCCTGGCACTTGGTGTAAACTCGCTGACGAAAGTGAGCATTGCATCAGAAACAGCTCCTGTGGTAGTCTGGATTTGCTTGATTGAGCTTGTCGCCTTTGTCGGGTTGGCATTTTGGGGTGGGTATCGTGGTGCATTTGTGAGCGTGACGGGGACGGGGCATTCCCTTTTTTTAAATAAAGAAGCGAAGGGCTCACCCCGAGACCCAGGAGCTAAAGAGTTGCCCTCCTGGAACCTCGAGCTGACCCAGGACGAATTTCTCACGGTTGTGCCGCCCAACACTCCCAATGCTCAGTACCAGGCGGCTGCATCAAGTTGTACTTTCAACGCTTATGCACACAGCTTCATTCAGGAACAGCTAGAAGAAGCAGAGGACGCCGTTGACGATGCATCACACGTCGAAAACGATGATCTCTCGCGCAAGACCCAACCCCTTAGCAAGACGTGATGTCAAGATCATCATCGTCAGCGCTTTCCAAAAGCTCATGGAGGGCTTTGCATATGCTCAGATCTCGCCCTCATACAAGTCGTTTCCACCAAAGACCCGCAACAAGCATTGCCGACAAAGCTCAAGACTGAGTTCCTATAGACGGACCGAACTGATCAATTGCAGTGCATTCGATTATACCACGTGGGCAACTCCTCATCTCATTCGCACTGAGCAGAAAAGTCACGTAGGCCCGGGTTAGTAGTGTGATAGGGGACTGCACGCGAAGTCGCGGTGTTCAATGTTTCATGTTTTTTTTTGGCCGGATTTTCGGTCTTCGTGACCGCATCACATCTTCGTTCGTATTTCCTGGCAATGGTCCGCTGTGTTCGAACCACAGTTTACGTAAAATTCCTCATTTCTTCTACTTTGTCCAAAGATTTTGTCTTTGTCCACCATGACGACTACGCCGTTGTCAAGTCTTGGCGCTCGCACCCAACTCACATTCATGCTACAAAAGATTTTAAAAATAATGCTGCCATACATTTTTGCGACCACTATCGTACACAACGGACCCAAGTGAGGAAAAAAAATAAAATTCCATGTCCGGGAATCGAACCCGGGGGTTGACGGTGAGAGCGTCAGATGTTACCATTACACCAACACGGAGAAGCGCCTATTTTTCGGGTGCTGACACGCATTGACATCAGGACGTATATGTATATGGCATAAGCCAAGAGAAGACTTCTTCAACAAGGAACCATTGCAAGCAAGGAGCATTTTTTAAAATTTTGTGCATGTTCACGAACTATCCCTGGCT
>BGKB01000325.1:0-16182 GCA_003116975.1 Aurantiochytrium sp. KH105 | reverse complement strand
GCGCGAGCGAGGGCTCGGCCGCTGCAACAGCTGCGCTCTGCAAGGCGCGGCGAGCGAGCTCTCGCTGGCCTGCCCGTCGCAGAGGCCGCCGTCTGCAGCCGAAGATTTGCAGGCAGCGAGCGACGAGGTCCCGGGAGGGAGTGGGACGGGAGACGCCGCCGAGGAGATTGATGGAAAAGCTGGCCTGGGTTTTCGCTGTTTCTCTCCTTGCTTGCTTGCGGCACGCGCCGGCGGGCAGGTCGCCGGTCCGCGGGAAGGAGGGGCCGTGCGAGGGACCGAGAGAACCGACCGCGCGGCAGCGCAGAGGAGAGTCCGGCTGCAGCTGCGTATCAGTCAGTCAGTCAGTCAGTCAGTCAGGCAGGCAGGCAGGCAGGCAGGCAGGCAGGCAGTCTAGCGCAGACGGGCAGTCGGTCAGTCCCCGTGTTGACCCTGAAGTAGGCTAGGCGGTCGGTCTCACACAGGCGTTCCCGTTCCCGCCCGAGAACGGCGGCCCGCCGAGGAAGGTGGTGTGCACCGCAGCGAGGCGCGCTGCTGCTGTATACAGCACAAGCAGCACCAAGCTGCCGTCGAGAGCGCCTGCCGCGTTCGTCAGCGTGCCTCGCTCCGATCGAGGGGCGCGATCTTGGGTCTGTTCGCGGACTCACGCGTTGGGCCGCCACGGAGGCGTCGTCTTTGCGCTCTGCGTCAGAGCCAGAGCCAGAGCCAGAGCCAGGCTGCTGAGCCAGAGCCCGAACGGGGCGCGAGGATGGGTCTTGCGGTTTGGGGAGGAATGGAAGGCCTCGCCGCGCCTCGCCTCGCCTGGCTTCGTCTCCCCGGGGAGAGCGCGCGGCTCGGGCGACGTGCGAGCGCCGCAAGGAGGGGGAGGTTCGCGGACGTGGCCTAGGCTTGCGCGACGGGCGACAGGGGCGCCGGTGGATGGATGGGTGGATGGATGGATGTATGGATGGGTCAATGAGGGTTTGTTTTGTCAGACTCTGCTTTCTTGCTTCTGCGCGCTGCTCCTTTTTTCCAGTTGTCACGGTCCATGTAACCAACCACTTGCTCGCTGTTGCTTGCTTCTTTTTTGCTCCCTTCGTTTCCGCCTCTACAATGAATGGCGACCCACCAGCCGCCAAAGCAGGCGCAAGAAAGCACAAGCAGCCAGCCGGCCTTGCGAGGCGCGCAGGTAGGTAGGCATATCCATTCAACCCTGAGGAGCGCAGCGACGGCCGCGAGCTCTGCCTGGCTCGCTCGCTCGCTCGCGAGCTTCGAGTTTCATCCTTTCGGGGGTCACCGCCGCGGCCTTCTTTCACGCCGTCAATCGAGTCTCTCCCGGGTCATGTCTTCTTTCTGTCCTTCTTTCTCTCCTTCTTTCTTGTGCGCTCGTGCAACCCGATACCTCCAATTGCGCACAGCTCGCGCAGCTGCGCCGGAGCAGCGGCAGCTGCAGCGCAGCGCCTGCAGGCTGCAGCCAGAAACGGCGCGGCGAGCTTTAGCGAAGCCTGCGAGGGCGAAAGATGCGTCGCGCGGCAGCACAGGCAGGCTGGCAGCCGTGGCCGCTCTCGCGCCGTCCGCAGCGAGCGCGGCGCTTGTCGGTTGGACGTAAGGCCCTCTGCTAGGACAGCCCTACTTGGACAGGGTTTCCCGCCCCACCTGCAGGCGGGCGTGCAGTGAGGGGCATCTCAAGTTCGCGCGCCGTGCCTGGCGGCCACCGTCTCGTCATCATCTCGTGCGATTACACAACGAGCAACACGCACTCTCGTACATTACAGGCTTGATGGTTGGTGAAAAGGTGGATGCATGGACGGTGAATGCATCGATTGACGGGTGTCCATGATTGTACGAAGCTTGAAGGCCGTGCAGGCACGGCAGACACCAAAGGCGAAGCGGAGAGGACATGGTGGTAAAGGAGGGGGCACGTTGTCAATCTTGGCGATTTTCGGGCGCTGTCTGTCTGCCTTCAATTTTGAAATGCCCTTGAATACAAGAGAGAGAGGGGGGGAGAGAGAGGCTAGGAGTAACAGAAAAAGAAAAATCCTCAGGGCAGCTTGGATTCTTGCAAACTCGATCAAATCGCGACGGTTCGACGAGTAGGGCACACGGACACGAAGTAACCTCCAGCTATTTGCATTGTGAGGTTCGACAATTTACTTGCGAGCTCCCAACGTGCAAGCTTGCAACTCGAGTTTTAGTCAAATAAAGCGCATTAGAGTTTCAAAATGAATCAGCTGCGCGTTTTCTCAAGTCGACATCTTCTTGGTCTAGCCTCGCCGTCGTTCTTTCGGTTTCGACAACCAAAATCTGTGAATCAAAGGGTTGAAAAAAGTGCAAGGAAGATCCGAGAGACTCTCTTTCTCTTTATCGTCATCGTCATCGTCACCATCACCGTCGTCTTCGGTTGTCTCTGTCAAAGAAAACAGGCGCGACCACATCTCTAGTGGCCAATCTCGATGGGTAGCGAGATCTGTCTGTCTGCCTGTGTCTTTTCCCGTCTTTTTCCACTGCTGCCTCCTTCGATTACTACCTTGGGCCAAAGCCGACCAAAGCAAAGCAAAGCAAAGCAAATCCTGAGCCTTGAGCATCTATAATCTCCGACGCGCAGCCCGAGCATGCAGGGCGGGCGGAGCGACAACTCGGTGCTGGGACGATGGGGCGGGAGCTTCCGGCAAGACGCTGCGCTCGCCGAGGGCGAAGAGAGCTCCGGCTGGGAGAGCGAAGTCGAGGTGACCCAGAGTATCTCCATTGGGCGCCGCCTCGACGCAGGTCTCCACGCCTTGCGCACAGCCTTTGCCCTGGCGCTATCCCTGCCCATTGCCTGGCTCTGTCTGCACCCTAGCATCGCCTCCTTCCGCGAACGCAAGTTTCGCGTCGTGGAAACCGGCACGCAGACAGTTGTATCTATCCAACGACGCCTGCGCTGCCGTGCCCTCGACATGTACTTTCAGGTCTTCTCCTTTTGCGCCGAGGAAGAATTCTACCTTCTCGCGCTCCCTTGCATCATCTGGAACATTGATCGCGTCCTCGGACGCAGGCTCACGCTCGTTATCTGCGTCGGTCTCATCATGGGCAACCTCGCCAAGGACGTTTTCCAGCTTCCGCGCCCGGCCTCGCCCCCCGTGTGGCGGCCCGCGATTCAGGAAGCCGTCGATTCGACCAACCTTGCCGATTTCGGGTTCCCCTCTACGCACGCCATGAACTCAGTCTCCAATAGCGTCTTCATCTTCCTTTACGCAACCTGTGACCCAGACGCTTGGGATGGCGCCGCTGCGCTAAAGCTTGTAACAGACCCGGAAAACAGACTCTGGATCGCGCTCTGCCTCGTCTACATTGTTTCCCTCAGTCTCTCGCGTCTCTACCTGGGCGCGCACACTCCCACGGACCTCCGCGGTGGCCTTGCCCTCGGTGCCATCTGGATCGCCTGTTTCTTTCCTGTGTCGGCCCAATTTGACCGCTACTATCTTTCCACCTCGTGGCTCTCGCTCAAACTTCTCTTCGCGGCCATCATCCTACTTTTGCTCAACCCACAGCCTCGTCCGCCGACGCCCACGTTTTTGCAAAATGCGCTGCTTACCGGCCTCGTGTACGGCTGCATTCTCGGCTCGCGCCATTTCGAGGACATTGGCGACGTGCACATGGATGAGTTTGGCAACATCGTTGCTCTTCGCGACGCTCGTCTGCTCGCGCAGGCTCCGACATGGCTTTCCTCTGCGGCGCATCAAGTTCAAGTCTCGGCGCAAGCTTGGCCTCGGCTTGCCGTTGTGCTGCGGACGATTTTGGGCTACATCATCGTGCTCTTGCTGCGAGTTATCGCCAAGACACTCGCAATTGCTGCGCTCAGTCTCCTCGGCATCTCAATCAAGCCCAAGGTGGAGGAGATTAAACCTGAGGGCAGGTCTTCAAAATCTGGAAAAGGCAAGCGCAAGACTCCTCGCCGCTCTTCAAAGCGTGTTGTCCGTCTTTTGACGCGGGATGTTGATATCCTCGGAAACGCAATTGTCAAGGTCACAGTATATGCAACACTGGCCTGGGGCATCACCTGCTTTGTACCAATCATCCATAGTTGCATTGGTTTGGGAAGCTCTTCGACGCTGTCACAGCCGTCATCGTAGTAGCATCGGATTGAATGACCGCCGCGATGCCTTATTGCTTTCTTCTATGTGCATACAAGCTCTTGGCGAAGCGGGGCTGCTATGCATCGTCTCCAAAGCTCAGTTGCTTGGTCTGCCGAAGATGCACGTACACTCCAAGTCTTTGAAGTTCAACGATGAGCAACATAATGTCGTGTACAGCACATGTTTAGAGGGGGTATTTGCGAACTTCGGCCGAACGGAGAATTAAAATTGTCAAAATCAAATAATTACTTTGCAGCAGCTTGTTTACCCGGCCTCAAGGTTTTCCCGGTTCAGAATGGCCCAGGCCATCACATCAACGACTTCGAATCTCTCACGGAAGGTTGCTCAGCGGACATGATCCGTGCCGATGATGCAAAAACAGTCTCACCACCTACCAGTGGCTACACTTCGCTTTGCACACCCGGTTTGAGGTCAGTGGCGGAAAAACGGGCTATCGCAGGTTCCTCGCCGTCGTGTCGTGGGTCCGGGGGGGTATTGAGAGGAAAATGGAAAGGTGTGTGACCTCACTGTCAACGCGACCAAATCTGCACAATTGCCGGAATCGTACATCCCTTAAATTTTAACCCACCTTAATTGGGTCGACTTCCTCACGGAATAACTTCAGACGAGTAGGAGTATAATACCACAGCTACGGAGGTTGCAAACTTGTGACCTTACATGTTAGAGTAATATTAACCTCTGAAATATAAGTCAGTGACGGATAAATGAATTCTGTAGTTTTACGTATATAGTATTTTCCCGAGGAGCAACAATTTACCCGAATTAGTTTTACCCTTTCAAAATTTGGGAAAAAATGTCTGCAATTAATCACCTTGTTACCGAGAGAACGGAGAATAAAAAAAGTTTAAGGTAGGCCGATTCCTCGCAATATCTCTATTCGACTTATTTTCTGGAGACTCGAGTTCTTTCCGGTTTGGTCGCGTTGAGGTCACGAGAGCTTTAATTAAAAATTAACGCTGCAGCTGCTGATTGTCTACGGATGATTCGGGTATGCTCGTGACGGAACTGCTTTGCCTCGGCGCCAGGTCCGAGACTTGGATAAATTATGTGTAGAGGAGCGGGTGAGGAGCACGGGACTTCGTCACACTTCCTGGGTAGGAGATGTGCACTGCCGAGACTTTGTAGTCTGTCCTCACCTAGCACACTGATCGCTGTAAAGGCTTCAGATGACACTTCAGGGTGACATTATCTTCCAGCCATGGAGGCGTCATTCGATGGGGGGGGTACCCGGTCCGAGCAAAATTCGGGAGCTTGACAGTGAATGAAGTGAGTAGGCAATTGAGCAAAACGAAAACCCTGGGCCGGCGGGCAGACACAAGAGCGTGACGTGCGATAGAGACGAACAGACGCGGACGAGCAACGCGAGCGACTGCGATCAGCATGCTGGAGGAGCGCCTCGACGCAGGGCTCCATGTGCTGCGGACCAAAGCAGCCAATGTTGTGGCCATGCCCTTGGTCTGGCTACACTTTCATACAAACGTTGAGAGCTTTCGCGAAAGCCAGGTGCAACAAGTGGCATCAGGAACACAACTCATTGCGAGGCTCCAGGGACGCATGCGCACGCGCGAGCTCGATGCTCTCTTCCAGCTCATATCCTTGCTTGGTGAAGAGGACTTTATCATCTTTGCCATATCGTTCGTGACGTGGAATGTGGGCCACGCCTTGGGCCGCAAGTTGCTGCTGCTCGTGTGCATGGGCCTTCTTATCGCCAATCTCTACAAAGACATCTTCCAGCTCCCTAGACCCGCGTCGCCGCCCGTTTGGAAACCCAAAGGCCAAGAGAGCGTGAACTCGAGCAGAGAGTACGGATTACCCTCGTCGCATGCATCGACGGCAATCGCAAGCAGCATCTTTCTTTTCCTCTCGGCCACCTGCGACCCTGACACAAGCAGTGTCTCGTGTGTGCCGCATGCCATGTCTGATCCGCACAATCACGTCTGGATTCTGCTCTGCATTGCTTACTACCTTTCTGTAAGCTTTTCGCGTCTTTACCTCGGAATGCATTCACCTACCGATTTGCGCACAGGGACGATTGTCGGTCTACTATGGGTGATCCTTTACTTTCCTTTCTCAGCGATGGTGGATCGCTACATTGTCACAAGCTCGTGGCTTGGACTCCAGGTATTCCTTCTTTCGGCATTTCTATTCTTCATCATTCCTCAACCGCGCTTTACTACCCCAACTGTCCTGCTCAATGCGCTCCTTGTTGGTGTGATGGGAGGCGCAGTCCTAGGCTCCCATGCCATGATAGATCGCGGATTTCTGCCGTCTGCGAACAACAGTGCAGGTGTATTTCTCTCCAATGACCATGTCGCGCACGTGGGGACGTGGACTTCGGCCGCGGTGGCTTCCATTCGCGCCTGGGTTTTGGCTTGGCCCCGTCTTGCAGTTTTTGTTCGCACCATCGTTGGAATGGTTGTCGTTCTTCTCGTGCGCACGCTGGCTAAAATCATCACGATGCCAATTTTGCGTTTGGTCGGGCTTCTTCCTGGCGAAGCACGTCAGTCCTCGGCTTCCAAAGAGCCTGCGTTGGCGCCGGAAAGTGACGACATCGTTTGTCTCTTTTCTCGCGACACTGACATTCTCGGAAACATGATCGCCAAGCTTATCATCAACGAGTTTCTCGGCCTTGGCATATTCTACTTTGCTCTCTTACGCTCTGGGCTTGCCTAAAAAAAAAAGGAAAAAAAAAAGGGAAAAGAATCGTAAAGGCCATGTAAAATGTGAATAATCGTTGCTCTCGAACCCTTCCTTGTTGTTGCTGTTGTTGTTTTTGTTGGTGGTGGTGGTGGTGGCGTTGTTGTTGTTGTTGTTGTTATTGTTGTTGTTGTCGTTGTTGTTGTTGTCGTTGTTTTTGTTAGTTTTGTTGAAAATAAATAAAAATGTCCAACTTTGCGGGCGCGTGCAGGAGTGGTGTGACTTCAAAACCTCAAAGTGGAGCGAAAGGAGGGACGCTGCAATGACGCCGCGACTCCTGTCGCGCTGCTGCAGGGGGGCGTGGGGCGCAGCACTCTCGTCCGGGGGCAACAAGCCTGACAAAGAATCCGGGCCGGAGGTGACTCCAGAGCGCAACGAAACGACCTCACGTGGCGGTGGCAGTACCCATGACGACGACCATGTACCAAGCCAACGTACGCAGGCGACGGCCAGCGTAAAGTTTGAGGGGCTCGGCATGCTCACGCGCATGACGCACCTTGTCTGCTTCTGTTCAAACTTGAGCTTGGTCGCGTCAAAGTGGCTCACAGCCGTGCTTCTGCGCAAAGTCTTCATCATGGTCGAGGAAAAGTTCGACGTCGGTGAAAGCGTACTTGGCGACGTCGTCTCGCCTTTTTGGAAAGCTGTATTTCTCGTCCACCTCGATTTTTTCAGCATTCTTGGCATCGCATGCGCTTTGTCCATTCCCTTGGGAATCTTTGGCGGATTTGAGAACACGCTTCCGCTCCGTCTTTCTGGTGCGTTGGCCCGTGCCCGTCGAGCTCTTCTCTTTGACATTTCTCTCAATACCATGGTCATCGCAGAAAGCAAGTACACTGCTTCTTATCTCCTCGAGCAGATCCATGTTCTCTCAGAATTTGAGGCCGATACGAAGTTCCTCCGCATCAGAGAGGCGCAAAACATTAAAATCGTGGCTGTCTTTTGCCTCATCATCTTCTGGCAAGGTTTTCTCCTCGCCGCCGCCCTTGCTGGCGCAATTCTCGCCTTGGATCTCGTGTTGTACCAGCGTTTGGTAGAACCTCATCTCGCGCAAAAGTTCAAGCTCCTCCAACGTGTGCAAGCCAATTTTCTCGACGTCTTGCGGGGTGCAGACGTTGTGGCCATGCACAACGCCGAAACCACAGAAAGTCGAGCGCTCCATTCCATGGAGGCTCCAGGAGTCAAGATTGACCGCAGCACGGGACGCACAATGTTCCGCGTCATGAGCTTTACCATCTTTCTCATGGGCATCATGTTGCCAGCTTTACTTGGGTTCTGCTGGGCCCTATTTCAGAGGGCCGACGATCCTCGCACGATCGCCAGCGAGCTCTTCGCTCTCTTGGCGATGCTCATGATCATCGATGAGCTCCACAAGAGTTTGAATCGTCTCACGATGACCGCAAAGTCTGCCGTCTCGTACAAGCACTCACTCACTATCATCAACTCAATCCTTGCAGACGGCCAAGCAGCCTTGGCCGCAGATCCCCATTATAAGCCAATGAACGCCGACGTTGATAACGCAACCCCTGCCGACAACGAAGACACCTTCGTCGGCCCAGGCGACCTTACGTTTTCTGCGGTCTCCGTGCAGTACCCCGACACCACGGCGCCAGCCGTTCGGGACGTGTGCTTTACGATCCCGCAAGGTACGGCGATGGCGATTGTTGCCGAAAGTGGGGCTGGCAAGTCGACCCTCTTTCGGGCAGCATCTTCTCTGATTCACCACACGGGCAGCATCAAATTTGGAAACGTCGAGCTCAACGGCGCAACAAAACACGCAATTCGAGCGCGCATGGGCTTTGTGAGCCAGGACTCGGAGCTTTTTGCACGCAGCATCCGCGACAACATTTGGTTTGGCAACACGGGAGTGCCCAACGACGAGAAAATTTGGAGCGTCATGACTGCGCTTGGGCTCGCCGTGTGGGCACAAGGCCTTGCGCAGGGCCTCGATACAGTCCTCGCGTCGGAAAAAATGGTCAGTGGCGGCCAAGCGCAGCGCTTGCAAATCGCTCGCCTCCTCTGTCGCGAAAATGTACACTTTGTACTCTTGGACGAGTGCATGAGCGCTCTCGACCCTCTCATGCGCTCGGCCGTGACAAAGGAGCTCAAGACGTTTCTCGAGGACAAAACTACCTTGGTTGTGACGCATTCGCACGACACGATTGCAGATCTTTGCCAATCTGTCTTGGACATTGGCAAACTCCAACGTGGCATGGCGAACGCATTGCTGGACACGCCCACGTTCCTGGAAAACTTGTCGTCAAGTTCGCGAGAAGTGACTCTGTCCTGATTCGATTTAGACATTGCGCGCACTGCGCACTTTTTTCTTTCACTGTCATGCCGAAAAACAGCATCAAGACTCTGGGCCGGAAAGATCATTCCCGGCCTCCGAAGACCATTCCTGTTCACGTAATACGAGGAGCAAACAAAAAACAGCATAGGCCGACCAGTTCCATGCTGGCGCCCTGGAAGAGGAGCTCACGAGCCTCGCCCGTACTTTAGCAATCTTCTTTCACCATTCTTGTTGCTTCGCAGCTCAATGATCCACTTGGAAATAGATCCACGTTCACGTTCGGTCGTTCACGTTGTAGAATACCACTCTCGAAAAGCAAGAGGCAGAACCCTGAACGGCGAGCGAGGATGGCGCCCACGGCGGGTGGGAGCGCGAGCGAGGGCAAAAGCACATGGCAGCGGGCCGCGGCGGAGGCGGAGCGCGCGCTCCGCACCGCGCAGACTGCCGTAGCCCATGAATGGCGCGACGGTGCAGATGGCGGCGGAGGAGCTCTCAACGAGGCCCAGGTACGACTTGACGACCTCGACTCGCTCCTGCGACAGAAAGCGACGGCGCCCGTAGGCCAGTCAAGCGCACAGCGCACTGCCGACCGTTTGCGTAGCGAGTGGTCACGGCTTGTTGGAGAATTCAACGCCCGCGGCGGTCGCGTCGACACGAGGACGATCCTCGCCGTCCAGCAGACCGCCGTGCAGCAGCAGGACCGCTCGCTCGACGAGATTGCCGAGCAGCTCTCGCGCGTGGGACAAATAGGGCGCAGCATCAACGAGGAAGTCACGTTGCAGACGGGTCTGCTTGATGATCTCGAGACCGGCATGGATGAGGGCGTCCGCCGCGTGGGCGCCGCGAACCGTGAGGCTGGCGATGTCGCTGACAATGGATCTACGTGTCGGTTATGGATGACGATCCTGGTCCTCACCGTTGTGCTCGTGCTTTTGATTGTTCTGGGGTAATCGTGAGTGATCAGCGCATTGCTGATTCTCGCTTCGTCATGCTCGACAGGATTCATGGCCTGATCACGAGTTTGTTTCGGCGTCAATTTTTTTTGCAAATCTCTCCAATACGCAGGGAGAACAAGCCTGCTCGTCTCTTTGGTTGCCAGATCCCTTCGTACCTCTCTTTGACCGAGGTTACGAGGCAATAGCACGAAAGCAAACAAATTATCGTGTCTTCTGATCACAACCACTAATTTCTTTCAATTACAAACGCCCATTTCCTCTAATCACAAACAGTCGTATTTTCTGACCACAAGGATCGTTTCTCTCAATTGCAAGAACTCCTCTCTTCTGATCACAAAACGAACATTTCTCCTGATCACGAAACATCACTTCTTTCGATTGTAAATGTAAAAAAAAAAAATGAACTCAAGATCAAGATCAAATCTCTTTTTCCAATTTCAGCTTGCTTGCCAGCGTAGTTGCATGCGTTTGTGTAGTTATGTTATTTTTTTGGTTAACCTGTTGCAACGAATGCAGAGTATTCTACGAGAAGAACCTCAAATATACTCTTGTTTCAGCTTGGCGATCATGGCGCCACTAATAGGGTCGTTGCCAAAATCAGCAATCTCCCTCGCGACATTGGAAAGATGCTTTGACGCGTCTTTCTTCTTGATGCCGGCCTGCTTGAGCAACTTGAGCAGCTTCTTTTTGGTGCCCAATTTCAAGAGAGTCTCGATGTCAATGGTTCCGCCCTCGCTGCGCATAATTTCCAGGACCGCGGCGCGAAAGGCATCGAGGCCTGTTGCTTGCTTTCGCTTCTCAGTACCGACACTAGTTCCAGGGGGCGCGCCAGCCGCGTTGCCGGTTTTAGCCGCAGCTGCGCCTGACCCAGAACCAGACCCTGCTGCTGATCTGTCGGTGCCAGCACCTGCGCCGCCTGCACCGCTGGTCGAGGCTGCAGCTCCCGCAGAGGAGGCTGCACCTCCTGCGCCTCCTGCACCCGAACCAGCAGAAGTTGCTGCCGGGTCCGTCGACGTCGACCCTCCGTTAGCCGAAGTCGAGGCTGCCCCAGACGTTGCAGCCGGGCCGCCCTCCTTGACGACTTTGGCACGTGCCTCAGCCTGGGCCTGTTCGCGCGCGCGCTGCGCATCAATAGGCGTGCGCGCGACGCGTCCCTCAGGGCCGTCGGCATCGGCCATGTCTTCATCCTCGTCGTCCTCGTCTTCGTCTTCGTCGAACTCGTCATCTTCCTCGTCCTCGTCGTCGCTGATGGCCTCTTGAAGATCCTCGGCGCCATCGATAAGGTCATCCTCGTTATTGTGCTGAAGTTCTTCCTCCTGAATAAGAGCTCCGTCATCTTCATCGTCCTGAAACTCTTGCTGGTAATCAGCGTCACCTGTGCCTTCGCCTCGGCCCGCATCTTGACGATCAATGGCGAGCACGTCAATATCTTCCTCATCATTTCCATCGTCAGAATCTGCCTCGAGACCAATGTCACGTCCGCGCATCTTCTTTCGCGACTTGAACTCGGCGTCGTCGTCGCTCATGAGCAAGTCATCTCCATCGACGTCGCCAATCTCGCCACTGCCTCGCTCTGGTATCTTTTCACGTTTCACTTTGGACACTGCGCCTTTGCGCATTTCTTCATGAGATCCCATCTTTTCCATTTCCTCCTCGCGCATGCGCTGTCTTTCTTCCATAAACTTGGCCACGTTGCTCATGGACGTCTTGCTTTCTTCGAGCCTTTTGGCCTCACTGATGCTCAGCGTGTGATAATTTGGCGGTTTCTTGAACTCGATCCATTCATGAATGGGCACCATGCGAAAAGGCTCGTTTGGATTGCTCTGCGGCGGCGGGATCATCATGTAGTACCGCGCCGATTGACTCTCCAGCTGTCCGTGCAAGACGTTCTTCTTTTTACGATCTGTCAAGACCCATCGGGTCTCCTTGCGCATCTTGTACTGCCGCCGCCGTTTGAATGGGCGCGGATCGTCGTCATCATCCGGTTCACTTTCGGAGCCTTTGTCCTCGCCAATTTCCTCGCCGCGAAGATGCACGGGCGCGGGCCACGCCTTGGTCCCAAAGGGTGGGTAGGCGAGTGCCTTGCCTTCTTCGGCGCTTAGCTGTCCTGCTTTGACGGCCTTTTCCATCTCGATCTTGGCGTACGGGAAGAGAGCATTGTAGTACTTTCGCGTTTCTGCAAAGGACGACCTCACTTCGAGCTCTGTGTACGCGGGCGCCTCCTTTTCGCCGGCGTCCCCGCCTCCACCACCAGCAGCGCCGCCGCCGCCGCCGCTGCTGCTGCTGCTGCTGCTGCTCATGACGCCGTTGCCCGTGCAGAGCCTCGCGTCGCTTCCTCTACGTCGAACTTTGCGTCTGCGGCTGCACGCGGCTGCGAGCGGTCGCCACCGCCGCCGCACAGCACCGTCGTCCTCGCCCTCGCCCTCGTCGCGCTCGCCTGCGAATGGGCGCGAAAGCGTTTTGTTTTGTCGCGTGCCAAGGCCAAGGGAGTCTCGGACTCGGAAGCACAAGACAAGATCTCCCATGTTATCTTTCTGACCACAGAGCTTAGACATAAGAGGCCTCTACTGGAATGAAGAAGAGGCAACGCGCGTAACTCTGCGTACTAGTAGGTGGTCACGGTTTGAAGAGCGGCAAACAAGCAAATGCATCCTCTTTCTTTCCAATTTTGAGGTATGCTTCCGGTCCAAAAATCGTGCTCTTTGGGGAGAATTTTGAGCTCGGTTGCGGCGCATTTCCTTGTGAAAGCAGGCGCGAGCGGAGCCAACGCTGGGATGAGCTCTCTTTCATTGTATTGAGACTGCAATTGAGCATAATTTATAAGGAGCGGGTCTGCAATCAGATAAGATTTCCAAGGAGCGAGTCTGGCGTGACACATTTTTCGCAACGTAGCGTGCAATGTAGCGTGCAAAAGGAGGTAAAGGCATATGTATATACGTACGTTTATGTGAGAGTAAAGAATGAGGGAACAAAGCCTAACTTGCATCAGTCCCATTGGCGTTTGCAGCAGCTGGCTCAGGGGCAGATGACGCAGGTGCGGCTGAGGCAGTAGACTCCGAGGCAGCCACGTCCCCCGCAGCCGGCGCAGCAACCGGCGCAGCAGGAGCAGCCGGCGCAGCAGTCGGCTCAACAGCCTCAACAGCAGCAGCAGGAGGAGGAGCAGTAGCAGCTGCAACGACAGGGTCCGCAGAAGGAAGAATACTTGCTTCAGGCGCAGCAGCAGGTGTTGGGGCAGTTGCAGTTTCAGGCGCTGGTTCGGCCTTTGGCTTCTTCGTGGGCTCGCCGGCGGCGTCTTTCATGGGGATGTCGTCACTCGCAGGCCGCTTGACGCCAGCGACGGTGCTGGATGCAGATGCGCTCTCGATTTTCGTTCGCGCAGGCCTGAGTGACTTGTTTTGCTCTGTAAACTGCTTGAGCATGGTCTCGAGACGGCGAAAGTTGGAGACATCGATACGGTCGACAAGAATATCGACATCATCGCTGGAGCGTTTGCGCAGCGCAGATTCGCAGGTTTCCTCAATATTGATGATGAGCTCACCGAGTTGGACCTCGTCTATCTCGTAAATGAGCCGGCAAAAGTCGGCGACCTCGGCCTGCGAAGGCGTCTTGCCGTACTTGCTACGGTTTGGTGTGGCCCCGTTGTTGTTATTACTGCTGTTATTCGCGCCCGTGGGGTCAAGTTTCTTTGCCGCGCGCGAGAGATCACGATCAAACTTGCGCTTCAGCTTGAGTGCCACCTTGTACAAGTCGGACCCATCCTGTGTGTTCCAAACAAGGAGAAAGGCATTGTTTGATGAAAGAGAGAGAGAGAGAGAGAGAGAGAGGTTGATCAACCGATTGGTTGTTTGTTCGGTCGGCCGTTCGGTTGGTCGTGTACGTATGAGGTCAGTCTTAGGTTGTTCTTTCATCTTTCACGCAAGCGTCGATCTTTCATTGTTTCTCTCAAGGCAAGAAGCAAAAGTCAAACGTACCGCATTGTAGGCCATGCAATTGCTCCATATTAAGCGCATGTGACGCACAAAGTCGTCAAAGCTCGAGTACTTGTTCTTGTCCAGATTGGCTTTGATGGTACTGAGATCCATGGGCTCTTTAACAATCGTGGGATAGTCTGGAAGATCCCATTCTTTCCACAATACAGGCTCACGAAAAGGATCTGTACATGATGGTCGCAAGTGACAAAGACAAGTAGGCAGGCAGGCAGGCAGGCAGGCAGGCAGGCAGGCACGTAGGCAGAAGAAGTTAGATACCTTGGTTTGACTGACACTGATGTGAAAAAAGCTCGCCAAAAAATTACGTACCTGATTCCGGATCGTCGACAAACTTTTGCACGAGGCGATTGGCTTCGGCGCGCCAAAGCGCTTCATCCGGTTTGCCCATGGTCGGTACCGCGTCGAGCGCGAGCGGTAGTTGGAGCGCACTCGCGTCCTCGCCGCTCCGCTTTTTTCCCCCTTGCCTGCCACTGGCTTCGCGCGACAATGCGTGCCGGCTGGCGAAGCGCGAGGGCACGACAGGAAGGGAGAACAAAAGCTTCGCTTGTGATCGCACTCACTCCCGCGAGCGCGCGCGCGCGCGGGCGGGCGAGCGGGCGGCGGCGGCGGGACTGCCTGCCTGCGCTGCGCGTCTGCCTTGCCTGCTGCCGGTTTTTGTCCAATGATGCCAAACGACGACTCCATAGCTACCATCTAAGACAGTCCTAGCAACGCCGAGTCAAAGCAGGTTATTCTTGAATATCCTCCTTGATCCGTGATAATCTCTTGCTAAAAAGGGTTTCCTTTCTTTTCCTGTAGGATCTCTAATATCCTTCATTTATATGAAGAATACGTCGCCGACGTTCCTCGTGGTTATACGATATCTAAAGCACATTGGCTGCACGTGCTCGTCAAAGGCGCGAGGGAACGAGGATGAACGACGCGTCTCGTCTGGCTAGCTGACTGACTGGCTGATGCGAACGGTCCGCATCTCCATGGACGCCGTGCTTTTTCTGAGTTTTTTTTTTTTCCTTCCTCCTCCAAGGTCCTCTCGGTCATTGTCGATTATTGGCTCGAGAAAAGGAGAATTTTCCTCCCGCCAACGCTCTGACGCCGCTGCCGACTGCGAGGACTCGTCCAAAAGAGTTTCTTGCCCTTTACTTTCCTCCGCCTTCAAGTTCGTTTGCCTGTCATCATCATTATCAGCAGCAGCAGCAACAGCCCATCAACATGGCAACAAAACCGCGCAAAAGGCCAAACCAGCACGGTCTTTCCGCGGCGTAGCCGTACCGCTACGTTTTGCGGCTCTCGATTTTACGCCCTTGTAAGTCGGTGGACACGGCCGGGCCGTCGGAGTTTGGCTGGCTATGTTGGCTGGCTGGCTGGATGGATGGTTGGTTGGCCGCGTTTGTGCGGTTTGCTCGCATTTCCCCGCATGACAAACTTTGAAGCACTGGAGTCGATGAAGCTCGAGAAACATGCTCTCTCCACGGCGCGAACAGTCAGCTTGCCACCAGGGCGGGCTACGATCTTCACGCCATCTGACGATTCAGCTGTTCGTGCTCAAATTTGCCGGTCGGCTAGCCTCGGCCAGCTCCAATTCCAGTGCAGCAAGTTTGCGCAGCAGATGCACAGGAGAATCAGAGAGTTGATTGCACAGAGCAGACGACTTCTCCACATAAAACTGCTCGCCACAGCACCAGCACCTGTTTGAGAGTGACCTACCTGAAGATGCCACACTCGTCATGGCTTTTTCTCCCTTCAAGTTGTTCCCGAGTAGCGTCTTGTCTTATTTAGTTCTGTCTTTTTTTGTTCTTTCTTCCACTTGCTTTGTCTTGTCTTGGCTTGTGCGAGGCGCCGACAGTCTGGCTGGGTATCGTCGTTGAGATGTCGCTGGTCGTCGGTCTTGCAGGCTTTTGCTTGCATTGGCCAAATCCAAAGCTTCTGCAGCTGCTGGCTGCTGTGATTCGTCTACGCCGCGGACAAACAGCCACACGCAGCTCTTCAACTCGTCCGAGTCCGGGAAATCTTTTCGCTCGCTTGGTCTGGATAAATGACTCACCAGGATCCGAAGCTGTACGAACAATGTATAGGGTAGGTAGACACTCTCTCGCCCATTGGGTAGAATTTTCTTTTTCCGTGCGTCCCACGAGCAACAT
>BGKB01000324.1:0-24598 GCA_003116975.1 Aurantiochytrium sp. KH105 | reverse complement strand
GCAGGGTATTTCGTCTTTTCTTGCTTCCTGTGGGCTGAACCGGCGATCCCAGGTGAGCAGCGCTGGTATAACACACGGAGAAGGTACGCGCGCAGCCCACGTCGTTCGCTCAAGCAGTACTATCGCTCATTTTTGCGGGAGGACCGTAGCATACGATCATAGTGCATGAATGTGTGGCTGGAAGTGGGCCAGCGCCCACGCGCACACGTTCATTCCCTCGCTCGCAAAGCTAGGTCGAAAAATGAGCGTGCGCTGGTGCCCACACGCTCGTAGTGTCAGTGCCATGTGGCGCGCGGCTCGGACGAGCGAGGGTTCGCGGCGCAGCTGCAAGATCAAGGGCTAAAGCAGGAGAAGGAGTAGGAGCAGCAGACTGGAAACATCGAGGGCACGTGCATAGACTCTTTTGGCACGCAAGCATGGCTACGGTAACGTTTGCATCGGTGCAGACTTGCTCGGCGTCTGACGTCAGTCTCTGGTCAGCCGGCGGCCAGGATCACGTCGCAGAGCTGTCGAGTCTGCAAACGTGCGTGGAGGGCTGCACCTCTGACGGGGATGATGCCTGTGTCGCGACATGCATGCACACGGACGCGAACTACACGACGTCGTGTGCTGCATGCTTTGGCGAGTTCGCGGCCTGCATCGACGACGAATGCACTTGCGAATCGCTTGCTTCGTGTGACAGCACGTCTTGCGCTAATCTGACCTCGTGCGAAACGAGCTTTTTTACCTGCGCCCCATCTCTGCAAGACACAGAGTCATCAGAAGGGATTGATCCCGAGCTCGAGATTGTTCTCGGTGGTGTTGCTGGAGGGGTGGTCTTTATCTTTCTCTTGGCCTTGTTGTGCGTCCACGGTCGACGACGAGGGTGGTGGCATGTGGGGGCTTGCAACTCGTGTGGCTCTTGCAACATCTCGAGCCATATGCCAAGCGCCCCCTCGTTTACGAAAAAGGCCCCATCGCCTCCCTCTACACTCTTTGTCGATGCAGACGACAGTCTCCCAGTCGTCAATTCTGGTAATCCAAAGTACGATCCGAAGCATGGGTATCAGTTCTGAGGTTCCTCATGTAGAGAAGCGGAGAAGAGAGCTGAAGAGAAAGAGCTCTCTGATTGTTTGGTCCAAGACATTGATGCTTGAAAAGCAAGCGCAGCTTTCAGTCGCTGTCTGTCTTTTTGTCATCCATTTCAAGCACTAATCTCGAAACGAAAAGCGACCTCATGTCGCTCCTTGTAATTGCAATACAAAGAAATATTGGGACATTTTGAATCTGTTGCGTCTGTGCGTGTACAGAAAGTCAATGCAGTCTTGGACAAGGGTTCTACTATTCATGTTTGAAGACGTGAAATCCTTGATATTTTTGTTTTTGAAAGGAGGAATGCATGCATTTTTGTCAAAAGCATGGCATGCTTTTCGACAATAGATGCAATCATAGAGATGATCTGGGGACCTTCCATCCTTACTTGCGCGTGACACAAACTTCAACGAAGCAAGTAGCAAGCAGGTGCCCTTTCGGTGCATCCGCTCACTAATAAGGGCCGGCAATGTAATCGCGCTCTCAAGTTCACACTGCGAAATGAGAGCGGGTGGATAAATGAGGCCCTGCTTGCTGCTTGCGCTGCTTGCGCTGCTTGTGCTGCTTGCGCTGCTTGCGCTGCAGCAAAACCTGTGGGTATGGCAGCAATCACCAAATAGCAAGACAGGCGGCCAAGATGATGGAGACAAGAGAGACTTTTTTGAGTGACTTCTTCGTGCCCGCCAACAGCGGGAGAACGAGAACGTGAACGAGAACGACGATGCCTCCTCTCTCCGAGTCGTCACCTGCGGATCGTCCCTCGTCGAATATGAAAGCGAAGTCGAATAACAACCCGAGGACATTGTGGAGAGCCATCGGGGCATGAGCAGGTGGAGCGAGTGAAAGGCGATGGCTATGTTCTTCACTCAGGCTTCAAGAAGCGCAAGCTAGACGAAGACGTCCTCGCCCTCTCATCCTCCGAGAAGAATAGAGCTAAAAAGCTGAACAGCAAGGATCGGCGCCGGGCGACTGAACAGAGCAAGCTGCTGAGCTCTATCTGGAGCTTGTCCACATGAGAGAAGAGGTCGCGTCTTGCGAGAACAAAACAAGCATCTCGAAAAGCGCATGGAGGAAACCCTGACGGAGCGCGCAAATTGCAGCAAGAGATTTGTCCTGGAAAGAACTGCGGTGCACGTTAAGCGGAAGAAGGGGCGCAAGATTGCTTTTGCTTTTGCTTTCCACAGGCTCTTGTTTTTGTTTATGTAAGTCTCTCGGTTAAAATTAGATCAATCGAGAGGACCAAAGAAAAGGAAGACCGTGGTCGCGCTCAAAGATGCACGCTGCATACGAAAAAGAGCAAACTTTCTAGAGTCGCTCCGTCATACTCACTGTTTTGTTCCAACAGGAGGTGGTCCGTTGAAATCATGAGCCATTTAGTGGCGGCGTAGAGACTCATTGCAACTTCCGCGAAGTTCAGGATGCAGGATGGCAACAACAACAGATGCTTGCCAGCGGACTTTCCGAGCAAAGTTGATGTCCACTTCCCACACTGGAAAGTTCCGGTGCTCGTCGATCAGCAACTGGCGAGTAAGGAAGGATGTATGCAGTGCCAGTGAGTACGCAGGTGCACACGCAATCAAATACAAAGCTTGTGCGGTCAATGTTAAAATTGTGCCGGGACCTTCGCTTTTGGCTTCAATGCAGCAACTGGCAAAGATGATGTTGAAGAGGAGAAAAGAGACGGGCGCGGTTGCAACGACGTGTTTTTCACCGATGCTGGTCGATAAGGAGTCGAACGCGACCTTGATAAAAAGGAAGGTGAAGGGATAGTATTCTATGGACCGAATTCTATAGTACCCCATGCCAAAAAATACGAAGGCGGTAATTGCGAACGTAAGGTGCAGCCTCCGCAGCAGCAAGAACCATCTTCTAGCCTTTTCAAATAGCACTAGCTTGAGGACCGACGCCGAATGAACAGTGAGTTCTAGTATAACTGTACCATTTTGCCAAATGCGCAAAAGTAACGCGCCAATGCAGCGGAACACAACAAACGCAAGGTTGAAGTAACCTTTTACGCAACGCGCGCCTTTCACCGCCGAGTGATTGAAATTGATTAGAGAACAAAAAAATGATTGGTGATTTTGCAATGAGAATCACGTCCGCGAGCTTGCCTGTCTGCGTGGCACGCTGGCTGAAGACTGTCACTTGCAAGCGGGCTCTGGTCCCTTTAATTTTTTTTGGAAAACCCGAAGGAGAAGAAAAGAGACGTGGAACCTCTATTCAGCTTTCAGAGTCGTGGTGACGAACATCTAGACAGTCTTTCGGTCCGTCATGGCGCGAATGATGGGGCCATAGCCGGCAATGTTGACAGTATGCGCGTGCCACTTGAGCAAGATACCGCAGTATGATCCGTCCGCGAGACCCTTGTAAATGTATTTCATGAGGTTGTCGCAGAGCTCGGAGGACCCGCTCGCGAAAAGACTTTGCACGATCTTTTCTACGTCCTGGTCCGGAGGCGAGGAGATGGCCTTGAGCACGGTGGCGGTGTTGATATCTTTGGCCGCTTCATCCTTTGATCCAAACGGCGGGTCTTGGAGCGCAGCCCCAATGGCCTCTGTGTACTTGGATCGGGAGAGCAGCGAGTCCACCTCCTTCTGCCGCGCCTTGACTGCGTCGAGCTCCGACATGGTGCTTGCTCGTCGCGAGCGTGCGCGCGCACAAGCTTGCTCGCTTCCCTCGCTCGCGAATTCGCCTCTTCTCCGCTGAAGTTCGCGCGTACGCCGGCGCACCGACGCGGGCGGCGGTCGGCGAGGGCGCTCGAGGGGACGCGGGCGGTCAGGTAGGCGGGCGCGCAAGCTTGGGGCCGCGGGCGGGGCAAGCGCAGCGGGCGCGGCGTCGGGCTTCTGTGCGCTTCTCGATTTGCCCTGTTCTCAAGAAGGCGGCACGAGCAAAGTCTCGTATCATACCCCCTGCCGAAGTGTATTGCTTTGAAGATCATCTGCTGGGGGGGTACGTCACGAAAGGAGGAAAAGAGCTCACTCTGGTTTGGCTTCTGGTACAGCAGCGGCTGCAGCGGTGTATTGTGATCGGCAGCAGCAGCGGCCCTCGACATGCATTGGCATTGATTTGCGTACTCTTATCAAATAAAACGAACGAGGTGCATCGATAGAATCCTTGCCCATTTTGTGTTCGTTCATTCATTCATGGAGCCAAAGAATCCACTCCATCGACCAAAGATGATGACTTCTTTCGCCAGCCACAGCCACTACCAGGGTGTCATTCGCCACTCTCACAGATGCTCGGGTGTGGCGGACGTCCCAAGTGAAAGTGATTGCCAGGTAAAGTGGTGGCTGCTTCGTGACATGGATGGATAAAGCATCGTCCGCCATGCGGTGTGTCAAATTCGTCTTTTTGTTTTTTTTGGCTCATTGTGACCAACGAAAAGCAAGGAAAGTTCGACTGCTTGGTTTGGTTGTGGACGATGATGGCTAAGGTGTGATTGAGTCTCCACTGCACGCGGCAGCGGTGTGTGTCTGGCTGCGACTGTGGCTTGAGAATATTCGAGCCTGATCATTATGCTGGCTCTTATTACCGAGAGAAAGAGAGCAATTGGCTTACCCGCTGGCTTTGATTGTTCACTCGCTCAGGAACCCGCGCTTCTTGGCATGGCGCGCTGCATCGGACGTCCAATCGATTCGCCAGATGCACTGCGCTGCGCTGCCTTCGGGCGTGCATGCGTGCGTACGTGCGTACGTGCATGCGTGCGTGCGTGCGGGAGGTCTTGGTGATGAGCTCTCACCGCCGCCGCCGCTGGCCTGGCGGCACGCAGTGGTTCCGCAACCGACCGCGTCGCAGAATAGAGAATAGGCTACGGAAAAGGTGCGACCAGAGCCGGTGCATGTGTCCAGCGTGAGCGGCGCGGACCCAGACGCGAGCTGGCTGGCCGCCTACCCCGCGGGGACATGGCGCAATCGATCCTGCCTTGGGCGCGGCGAAGCAAATCGCTAAGCACGTGAGTGAACAAGCAAGCAAGCAAGCAAGCAAGCAAGCAAGCAAGCAAGCAAGCAAGCTAGCTAGCTAGCAAGCGCAAGCACGACGCCTGTCTGCCTGGCCTGGCGGGAAAGAAGAAGGACGTGCGCTGGGTCACTCGCATTTCTGGTGACCAAGGAGGAGAAGTGAGACGAAGATGGGCAAGGTGGGCAAGCTGCAGGTGGCGCTGGACAAGCCGTTCTACACGCCGGGAGACGACGTGCAGGGCACCGTGTATCTGGAGCTCAAGGAAGCGGTAGATGTAGACAAGATCTACGTCAAGGTCAAGGGCAAGGAAAAGGTGGAATGGCGCGAAGAATGGGAAGAACCGATCTTCGAGGAGGTGGAGGGCGTCCGCCAGGTGACGGGCCATCGCGAGGAGAGCGCAGAGTACGACGAGAAGGAAAGCTTTTTCAAGAAGAAGATCAAGCTGGTCCCGAGCGAGGACTTTGAGATGGGCGCAGGCAAGTACGCGTTTCCATTCTCGTTTACACTGCCCACCAAGGGGAAGAAGGGCGGAGCCCTCGCAGGCTCGTGGGACGTGGCGGATGGCACCGCGTTCGGATGGCGAGGCACGCGAGGACGCACGCACAACATGAAGGCCAAGGTCGAGTACAGCCTCAAGGCCGTGGTAGATCTGGACGACTCGAAGGATCTGGAAAAGAAGGTGGACTTTTGCGTGTACCCCGGGCTGCCCAAGGCCGTGCCCATGCCCTCGGACGCCAGGGAGGCGTCGGTGATGTTTTGCTGCTGCATCAACCGCGGCAGCCTCAAAATGGAGGCCACCTTGGACAAGAACGTATACAGCCCCGGGGACGAGGCCGAGGCGGTGCTCAAGGTGGAGAACGAGAGCGCGCTCGAGGTCACGGCCATGGTGGAAATGAACCGCATTATGCGTATGCGCGCGGACGAGCACCAGATCTTTAGCTCGCGTGAAATGCAGCTGGGGCGTTTCGACGTGATCGAGCCCGGCGAGACCAAGACGGTGCACATGAAGTTCCGCATTCCGGACACGCACCCGACGACCAAGGCGCAGCACCTGGAGTGCAGCTACGTGCTGGACATTGTCTCGGAGCTGCAGTGCGCGCCGGATATTGAGTTGCATTTTCCTGTCCACATTTACCAACGTCCGATTGACCCGAGCTTTTGGGTCGAGGGCCTCGGCGACGTCGCCGAGTACGCTGTGGCCGGCCACGGCGAGCCGGAGAACATGGAGCTCAAGCCGGGTTATGCTTGAGGGAGGCTTGATGGATTGTTTTCGTCTCGCCCATTCACGATTTTTGCGTCATTGCTCCTCCATGCGCACGTGTCCACCACATTGTTTGTAGTATGTACATAATCACTGCCATTTTTGCCATTAGGCCTACGTTGCATTGTCTGCTGTGCCACCTTCTTGCATTACATTGCTCGCGCCTGCCGCCACGCTCGTCGCAGTGCGAACGAACGAAGGAGGAAAGGCCGCAGAGGTGTGCGACGTACGTCGATGCCTGCTTCAGTCCCAGCAGCAGTGGCCGAAACCGTCCATGGCACGGCCGGCACGAGCCAATTCGCGGCTGCGTCTGATTGTGGACCTCTGCGTCTTCTCCGCGCGGCGGATTCCGCCAAGATTCGCGGGTGGCTGCCAGGATGCGTCGGCGCCGCGACCGCGCGAACCAAGTTCGTTGCGCCCGTTGCGTCTTTGCCTGGCCGGTGCGAGCGGCGCCGTCCCGACTCGAGTTTACAATTTATCGAAGACGGCCGCGGCACGACATCGCGGCGATCCCGCGCTCCTTCTGCGTGCTCTTTATGGCCTCTCCTACGATGCGTATAGTATCCGTCCTCGTCTCTTCTTCGGCCTGCGAGTGCGAGGAAGGAAGGGCGCAAGGCGTGCGTGCGTGCGTGCGTGCGGCCGTCGTTGTCGTTGTCGTCGTCATCGGGCATGGTGGCGCCATCAGCCAGATCACCGCTGTTGCCCTGTCAGGTTGCCACGGCGCTCGCTCGTCGCAGCAACGCGGAAAGAAGAAGAAGGAGAAGGCCGCCGTCGCCGGTTGCACGGAGGGCGTGGACGGGTGGATTGGATGCATGCACGCATGCCTGGCAGCGATCGATCGTTATTAGGTGGTTGGTTGGTTCGTTCGGAGCGGCGGCAGCGCAGATGCCACCCCTCGTTTCGCGTGGCATCTGCGCGGCTGCCGCGGCTGCAGCGGCTGCTGGAGGGCTAAACGCAGGTCGCCCGCCAGCTGAGCTGGCCGGCTGGCTGCAGCGAGGCGGCGCGACGACGGGCGGAGGAGCGAGGGGATGATCGAGGAGAGGGCGGTGACGTCATGCGCGACGGCGAGCGCGCACGGGTCGGCGTCATGGTCCGATCGCAGGGCGGGCGGCGCGCGCGCCCGCAGCGCCCCCCGGAGGCACTGTCTCTGGCGGGGCCCAGAGGCGGGCCCTGCTTGGCGCGGCGCTGCGAAGGCGGGGTCCGAATTCCCGCCCCGCGAACCCCAATTGGAAAGCAGGCAGAGGGCGCGGGAGGGCGCCGCGGCCTTCTGCGGGGCGGCGCCCCCCGGCGCCCACTGCGCGCGGCGGGCGGCGGCTCTGTCCGCTGCGCCGCCGCCGGACATCATCGCGCGCGAGCTTGTGCTCCTCGCTCGCGCGCCCGCGCCGCAGCCTCCCCGCGCGCGCCTTCGCTCGCGGCGCCCTCGAAGCCTCCTCGCGCGCGCCGCCGCCGCGGCGCCCCCTCGCGCAGCTGCAGGCAGCGGCGGCGCGGCGGCGCGGCCTGGGCGAAGGAAGGATACGGCGAGGCGAGGCGAGGCGAGGCTGCGAAGGAAGGAAAAGCCAGAAGGAAGGAAGGAAGGAAGGAAGGGAGGCGTCAGTCGCACTTGCGGCGCGTTTGCCGCACTTGGACGCAGCGCGCGCAAGTGGAGCATCGGGCGGCGGGCGGCGGGCGGCGGCAAGTGCGGAAAGGCGGCGCGGCAAGTGCGGCGGGCGCCGATAACCCACTTGCGCGGCGGCGCGCAAGTGGCGGCGCGGCGCGGCGGCCGAGGTGCGGCGGCGGCGGCGGGGCGCGAGACCAGAACAGATTGACTGAGCGCCAGCCAGAGAGATCCAGGCAGCCGCGAGCACGAGCGGCGAGACGCAAGGTGCGTGCGGGCGGGCGCGGCGCGGAGCCGGGCGCGCGAGAGCGGCGGCGACGGAGCCGCGAGGAGCGGAGAGCCGAGGCGGGGGGGTTTGAGGATGAGGCAGCAGGCAGGCATGGATGGATGGATGAATGAATGAATGAACGAATGGGGAAGGCGAAACGCGCCCGCTGGAGACGCGCGCGCAGGGAGCGAGCGGGAGGGAGAGGGCGCGGGCGAGAGGGCGAGAAGCAAGAGACGAGGGCGAAGACTTGTGCGCACGCAGGTACGCGCGCAAGCAAGTTCGCGCGCTTGCGCGCTCGCTCGCTCGCTCGCTCGCACGCTTGCTCGCAAGAAAATCTTGGAGCAGTGAATTTCGACGACAAAAAGATAAAAAGAAAAAAAGAAAAAAGATTGCTCCGTCGATCGATCAATCGGTTGATCGATGGATCGCGAGGGGGAGAGGACAGAGGCCCGGGGCTATAAGACGGAGGAGGAGAAGGAGGAGGGAGGGCAGACGATTGAATGTCCGCGCTGAGAGGCCAAGTCAGGCCGGACTAGACACACACACACACACACATTTGCGGAGCAGAGCATCGAACGAGACAGAGGACTGACATACGACCGATCTTGACGCGAGCAGACAGGAAACCCAAACTACATACATACAAAACAAGCAAGATGCTCGCCCGGACGCTCAAGGCCTCGCGGCAGGCGGTCAACATGACCGCGACGCGCGCCATGTCGGCGACGGCCAACGTGTGGGTGGACAAGAACACCAAGGTGCTGTGCCAGGGCTTCACCGGCAAGCAGGGCACCTTCCACAGCGAACAGGCCATCGCCTACGGCACCAAGATGATCGGCGGCACCAGCCCCGGCAAGGGCGGCCAGGAGCACCTTGGTCTCCCCGTGTTCAACAGCGTCAAAGAGGCCCAGGATGCCGTCGGCGTTGACGCCTCCGTCATCTTTGTCCCGCCCCCGGTCGCCGGCAAGGCCATCCTGGAGGCCATCGAGGCCGAGGTGCCCCTCGTGGTCTGCATCACCGAGGGCATCCCCCAGCAGGACATGCTCAAGGTCAAGTGGCACCTCCAGCGCCAGACCACCACCCGTCTCATCGGCCCCAACTGCCCCGGTATCATCAAGCCCAACGAGTGCAAGATCGGCATCATGCCCGGCTACATCCACACCCCGGGTAAGATCGGCGTCGTCTCCCGCTCGGGTACCCTCACCTACGAGGCCGTGGCACAGACCACCGAGACCGGCCTTGGTCAGTCCACCGTCGTCGGTATTGGCGGTGATCCCTTCAACGGCACCAACTTCATCGACTGCCTCGAGCGCTTCACCAACGACCCGGAGACCGAGGGCATCATCATGATTGGTGAGATTGGCGGCACCGCCGAGGAGGAGGCCGCAGAATGGCTCAAGCAGAACGGAAACCCGGACAAGCCCGTTGTCAGCTTCATCGCCGGCCTCACCGCTCCCCCTGGCCGCCGGATGGGCCACGCCGGTGCCATCATTGCCGGCGGCAAGGGTACTGCCAAGGCGAAGATGGAGGCTCTCCGCGACGCTGGCGTCCACGTCACCGAGTCCCCCGCCAAGCTTGGTGTCACCATGCTCGAGGCCATGAAGGCTCTTGGCAAGGCCTAAGCGAAGCGAGCGCTTTCTGTGTCAGCTGGCTTGCTCTCTCGACCCATTACTGCTCCTTTTTTCCTTTTCCCCTTTTTTTTTTTTTTTTTTCTCTTCGTAAGTAAAAATCAAAATCCTTTACCGCAAAAACAGCCAAACACATGCAAGCACTGGCTGTGTGCGAGTGAGAGCTCAAGCCCGCCCGAGAATGCAATGCTCAGCCAGATTGGCCCCTTGCTGTAAAATCACCAACTAAAATAGAAATAGGCCTCAACGACGATGTGTCGTCTCGCACATAGCAACACACACACACACACACTCTCTCTCTCTCTCTCTCTCTACACAAGCAGACCTCACAATGTCTCTGGCGCAATCCATCTTCTCGAACAAAAGAGATAGATGTCAATGGCAATTTCTTTCGAACGAGGATGCCATCGCGACATTGTGTGCGACTGGTAGAGAGAACGCCGTACTTGCAAATGGAACGTAAAGTTGTATGATTGGGGAGCGTAAACGCACAGTGCTTTTCCCTGGTCGGTGGGATTCCCGCCCGAGTCCCAGGAGTCGACCAGGTCGTCGCATGCCAACTCCCAGGCATTCTTCACCGCTTCTTTGGCCTCGTCGAGGAATGCAGCCAAATTTTGCATCCGTGTCTGAGCAATCTCGACTAGATCAGTCTTAGCGAGAAGTTTCCCTGGCGACTTGTGTTCGTGTGGTTAAGATCTTGGTCTCCTCACCCCGACCAAGATCGTTTCAATTTTTGACAGTATTGACTTCCTGATCCACACCAAGTCGACGCAATGACCAATGCCCGATGCCCAGGGGTTCTTCGTGATTTCCAGAGGCGTCCATGAATTTGGCGATGTGTCAGCTCTCTCTCCGATGTCACAGTGCGCGACACTGTATCCGAGAGTCCGAACTTAGAACGCACAACTACGTCCTGCTCGTTAAGCGACGGCAGCTCCGTGTTGTTGGGCCTGGAATCGCGCCCATATACCGGTATGTCGCCGAAGCCAAAGAAATCCTATCTGACCTCATCGTCAAAGTTCTCCCAAGGGAGGAAGCAAGTCGAGACGAGCCTGCACGCCGTGCTCGTCGTCAAAGTTCTCCCAAGGGAGGAAGCAAGTCGAGACGAGCCTGCACGCCGTTCTAGGTTGCAAGACCTCCGCGGCTCCGCAACGGGTATTGCGAGCTAACTTCGCAAGTATTCGCGCGCGGCCGGTCGCCAAAGAAATCAGACACTCTTTGCTTAATGTATTGCATAGTTGGAGTCGTCCACCATCGCGAACCTTTCCATTCCTCGTTCAAAAGGGACCTCAGCGAACGGTAGGTTGGGCGCCATCATCGTGCTCGGGCCCTCTCTTTTTTCTTCTTTTATTTTTTATTTTTTTTACACCAATGGTGCGTCCTCGCCGCGGCGTGCAACGTATCGATTCTGCAGGTCGGCCCTGCGTCCCAAGGCTGGGCCACGAGCATTCATGGCATGCATATCCCACTCCGTCGGAGCCTTGCGCAAGGACGGGGCGCGGCCGCGCGTGTGGCTCATGCGCGCTCGGGCGCCAGGGTTTGCGTCCGCGTCGTCGGAGTCCTTCACATGGGCGACGACAACGCAACGAGGCCAAGCCGGGGCACGCATGCGAGACGCTGCTTCGTGCCTCTTGGCCCCGCACGGCGCTCAAAACGACCTGGACGGCCAGCGAGCCGCTGTAGCTACCCTGTACGCTTCCATCTGCGATAAGCGTGTCGATGTCGATGCCGATGCCGATGCCGATGCCGATGCCAACTGGGCTCTCGGTCCTCTTCGAGTCGATCTTCTTGGACCTCTCTTGTATCACGTCAACGACGAAAGTGCACCCCGGCGCCTTCGCATTCAGGCATGCCGTGTGCTTACCGCGCTCCTTGGCGGTAGCGGCAATGCCACTGTCGCAAGCTCGTATGCATCCCTGTCACGTCTCATGGAGAAGGAACTTAACGATAACGAGCTTCACGACGTCAACGACCAGGTCGCATCGGGTAATGAGGACGTCGATCGTGGTGACGAGGCGGCCGCGCCAGAGATCCATGCCCATGAGCGGGAAGAAATCGAGGATCAGCGCATCGATCAAGACAAAGCGAAACGGAAACGGTCTTTGGCGTTTGCAAAGAATCGTAAAGCACCAGGTGTCCGACAAGCAATTTTAGGACCGAAGCGGGAAGACGCACGATTGACCCAGAAAAGGGACCAACGACAGCGCGCAGAGCGTAAAGGTCTCATTGGCGTGCTCCTCGGACGTGATGCCTCTCATGCGAAGCAAAAGAGAGACACGCGACGTTTTATGGGCTATGAGGTACCCATGCTCTGGTACCCCAAGACAAGCGAAGCGCTGCGCGAACGACGCCAGCAAAGCCCGCGACGTGGCGATGACGACGACGAAGTTGACGACAACGACAATGTCTTGGATCGTAGTGGTCATGGTGGTGGTAACGGTGCAAGCAAAAGACTCAAACTGCCACTGCTGACGCCGCCGGCAAAGTCAGTTCGTACGTTTTCGCGCATCGAAGATGCCAGCGTCGAGGAGCTCGATCGCGTTTTGGAACAAGAACGCGCGCTCTGGCGTGCGATTGACCGCGGAATCCGCGAGAAGCGCCTTGCTCTGCCCTCAAATTTTCTCCTCGAGCAAGGTCTCGAAGTGGCCTATGCACGCGAGGTAGCTCGGCGCGTCCTCGACCGTCTCTTTCGATATGCCGGTCGAGAACCCCTTCGCGGACCCTTTCGCAGATGGCACGCGCACACACTTGAACTCCGCTTTCAAGAATTCGCACGCTACGCAAGTCTCGAGAAACTCCGACAAATCATTCGCCGCATGCTGTCTCTGCGCGTCGTGCGCGCATGGGACACATGGTCCCTCTTTGTTGATGGGATCCGCAAACAAGAGCGACTTGCCGCCGCGATCGCCCTGCAACGCCGCTATCGTGGCAAGCAAGGCCGCCGTGTCTTTGCTGCGCACAAGGAACGATGGTACGCTGCGCGGCGTATTCAAACGTGGCGACGCATGCTTTGCAAAGTCACTGCATATACCGCCATACGGACCAAGATATGTCTCATTCAGCGCAACGAGCGCAAGTGGTCCGTGCGTCGCATGATCCTTCGCTGGCACGCAGCCGCCGTTCCAATTCAGGCCATGGCGCGCATGCGGCCTCGATACCTCTGGTTCTTGCGGGTCAAGGCCGCGACGCTCATGATCCAAGCCAATTATCGAGGCGTCCTCGGTCGCGTTCGCTTCAAGCATCTCTTTAACGAATTCGCGCTCAACACGCAATACCATCGCCCCGCTGCGCTGCGCATCCAGCGATGTTGGCATCGACATCGGGCGTTCGCTACTGTGCGTGCAATTCATGCCCACGAGTTGGCGATTAACAATGCCGCGCTCGCCATCCAAAAGCAGTGGTACGTTTACAAGGAAGAATTTCCGGCCTTTGTCATGATGCGCGTCTACCTCATTCAAGACAAGGTGGACAAGATCGAGGCACGCCTCGAGAAGCGAGCTCGTCGTGCAGAGGCAGCACGCAAAATTCAGACGGTGATGCGCGGGGTGTATGCGCAACGACTTGTGGCGCGTCATCGTATCGAGCACCACGCAGCAATTCCCATCCAGTCTTGCGCCCGGGGCTTCGTCGCGAGACAACGTGTCCACCGCTTTGCCGCGCTGCTCGTCGGGGTCCGCCGGATTCAAAACTTAGTACGAGCGTACTTTGCTCCGCGGCATGCCGCTGCGGCGCGCATCCAGACCGAAGTGCGCATGCGTCTGCTCCAAAGCGTTGGAGCGTCTATAATGAGCTTGGAGCTGGACGCCAAGACGCAAGCGCACTTCTCCTCTGCATTGCGCCAGCCACTCGCAACCCACCAGGAAAATAACCTTTTGCGCGCGCGCGCGAGCATCGTGTTGCAAACACGATTGGCCCGCAGTATGGCGGCCAAGAAAGAGTTTGCGCAGCGCCGAGCCGCACGATTGCTGCAGCGCATTGCAAAAGGCTACTTGGGCAGGTGTCGTGCGCGCCACTGTGCGCGCGTGGTTCGGCACAATGCTGCCCGCGCCTTTGTGGAGGATTTCGTTTCACGAACTCATGCGTACATGTCGGATCGCATCTTTGCTCGACGTGCCGGTGCTGCGTGCCGCATTCAGTCTTGGTACAAGGAGCGCAAGGCCCAAATTCACGCCAAGGCGCTTCGCAAGTGGCATGCTCGGCGCACCAAGGGAGCGCGCACGATCCAACGTATCGTACGTGGCGTCCAAGGGCGCCGTCATCTCGCTCGCGACCGAGAATTGGATCGTCGCGTACGCACAAACCGATACAAGGGACTGGAAGACCCACGAGAAATAGCAGAGACTGCAATCATGCATGCCCGCGCCTTTTATGATACAGCCGATCCCATGGCTGGTATGCACCCAAGTCTCGTGCTGCATCGCCTAGGTCTTGGTCACCTGTGGGAGGCATTGCACAAGGGTGCTTTTCACGTCAATGACCTGAGCAAGCTGTGCTCTATTCCTGACAAGGCCTTGCGAGAGTTTTTGAGCCCGTTTTGCGAGTCGGAGTCAGATGCGGCCGACGTGGCCGACCTCGTCGCTTTGGTGGGCGCAATACGTCTTCCACTCCCTGTCCGGCATTCAGACGCCTCGCATGCGCGGGTCTTGCGTCGCTTTGCATATATTCGCGACCCTTTTGTGGCACGTCGCGTCTATGCGGCGGTCTTTCCCGACCAAACCAAGCGGGCAGAGAGCTTTGCGATGAAATTGCCCCCGAACACGGTGACGCGCGCGCAGCTTCACCGCTACATGCTAAAGTACAGGGGGCGCCCAAAAGAAGCCAAGGACCACGCCGAGGCAGGCCTGCTCGCCCTTCCTGATGCAGAGGCGGTGACCAAGTGGGACCTTCGCCGTTTCCGTCAGTGTGCCAAGGTGTACGAGATGGCCCTCGAAACGATCGGGAAACGAGCTCTCACAGACGAATTGCGTCTCGTTGTCGCAGATGCCCTGTTACGAGCTCAGCGCCCCGACGCCAAGGAAAAGCGTGGTGGCTGCAATGAAATGCGCGTGGCGCTCGATCTTGTCATTAAGCTTGTGACGGCCGCCTGCAAGGTGCAGCAAGTGGTCCGTGCCAAGCTGGCCAGGGTGATGGTGCGGGCCTGTCTGGCAAGAAAGCGATACCGGGAAGACCTGCTCGAAGGCGGTATTTTGCGGAAAAACTGGCAACTTGAGCGCGAAAAGGAAGCACGCGAGTACGAAGAGTACCTCGAGGCGCTGGCGCGCTACGAGGTCGAGCAGGGACTTGCGAAGATTACCCGTTTTGGATATCTCGAGGTGTGGGACGAGTACGCGCAGGCATACTATTATACGGATGAAAATGGGACCGCCGAGGCCGTCTGGGAACGACCCGTGTACACGTTTGAGGAGGATGTGGCCGCACGCAAGATGCAGCTTCTTGTGCGCGGTCGTGCAGCCCGCAATTTTCGACGTGCCCTTGAAGAAGCGCGACGTCGTGAGGAAGAAATGGCCGCACGACAGCGCGCGTGGGAAGACCTTGCACATGAACGTCTGAATTTGGTGACTTTCCGTGTGCGTCTCGAGACGGTCATGGATGATAGCGAGGCGCAAAAGATTCCCATGTTTCCCTCGTGGCGTCGGAAGCCTCTGTCGTGGAAGGATGCATGCCGAGACGCTGATGTCAAGCTTGAGCTTGCCGCACTGGGGCTTGGCGAGGCTCAGGCAGCTCTGGCGACTGCCATTCAGGCCGTCGAAGCCTCTGCAGCCCGGCGCGACAGGGGTCGCGAGCCCGGCGACGCGTGGTATGCCATGGTCAAGACGGGGAAACGAGACGTGTCCTTTGATACCCCGGGGTCTATTCTCGCGCATTGGGGCGCAATTCGAGACGAGGAAACGGGACATTTGCGATTCAGGTGTCGGGTTCCAGGACATGCAGGGCTTCGTGACTCGCTTGCTGACTTGGAACGTCAGGCCATGCATTTGGAGGATGCTCCTGCGCTTGAGTTGCAAAAGGTCGCTGCAGAAATGCTTGCCGAGGACGAGTACTCGCGACAATGTGAGGTCCGCGCATTTGTAGAGACTCGACTGCCGCATGTTCTCACACTTTTTACTGATCCTGAGGCGACTTCTCTTTCATATGACCTCAAGGCGAGACTGCGCGAGGAAGCAAGAGCAGCGACTCGCTTGGCAGCTCTTACACGGGGCCATCTCGCGCGACGCACGAGGCGCGAGGCGCGGCTTGACGCTGCTCGCGAGCATGCCGAGCGTCTGCTCAAACGAGCAGAAACGAGTCACGAAGATGCTGCATCCGTACGGGCTCGATTACATGTGCCTGTTGGCGTGTCGGCGGTGTACACCTTTGTGGACATGCCTTTTGGCTGGCGGGCGAAGCGCGATGGGTATGGCCGTACGTTTTATGTACACGACACGAGCTTTGAGACCGTTTGGGCGCGGCCGACGTTTGTGTGGGAGGAACAAGTTGCTGCCGGCATAATCCAGCGCGTGTATCGTGGTTGGCGAGGCCGATGCGCCTTTATCGAGGCGCTGCGTAGCGAGGGGGTGCGTCAAGTGGCGGAAATGGCAATTGCCAAGGCTGCGACCACGGCATGTTTCGAGTATCCCGCGTCGGAGGGGGTGAGCGTCGAGATTTGGCTTGCACGACGCGGCCTGCACGCGATTGTGCAAGACGTTCTCGTGGAGCAACGAAGCGTTGAAAAGCGTACCCGTCAACGTTTTCGATCGCTCATGAAAGCGCAAGCTCTCCCTTGGACGCGAGACCGTCTGGCCTGGTTCGGCATCAAGCGCGAGGATCATGTGTCTGCGATTATGGCGAGCGAAACAGTGCCCGAGGAGAAGCTCTGTCTTTTGCGCGAGGCAGACGCCATTGAGGCCCTTTTCTTGTCGCACTACCCTTCGCAGGGGGCACGGGCGCTCAAGTTTGCTGCACAAGCTGCGCAACTTTCGGACATGCCCATTACAATGTGCCAGCTTGAGACGCATTTGGCAAAGTACAAGGGCAAGCCTTCGCTTGCCACGGTACAATTGCAGGACGAGGTGTTCAACTTGCCAACGACGAGCACGCCGCAAGACCAGGAGGCGGCCTTTTACTTGATGCTGGGAGCGAGTCGGCGCATCATGATCATTGCTGCCAACATGAAGCTGGAAAAACTTCATGGGGAGCTTCGCGAGCTGATGGAGAGGGCGCAAACACTCTTGTCCAAGCCCGAAGAAGGCCAGCCACCCGGTCCATGGCTTTGTCGACGGCCGTGGCCACGGGAAGCCATGGCGGCATTTGCCATGCGCGAAACACTCGAGCGTGCGCTGGCGTGGGAAAAGATGGCCGTGCGCGTGCAGCGCGTGTATCGAGACTATCGGAATCTCATGCAGTGGCGCGAGGTTGCGGCATGGTATCGGTCCAAGATTACTCTTGTGCAGTGCGCTTGGCGACAATATGCTGCGCGCAAGCTCTTGCGTCTGCGTCACGCGCAATATCACTCTTCGTGGGAGGAGCTCTTTGATCCAAAGGAGGATATGATGTACTATTTTGACAATAGCGCGGACAAATCGCAATGGCATCCACCGCGCGAACCATACAAGCCGTATGGGTGGTGGCCCCCGCATCCAGACGATATTCCTGTGCCCGAGGGCAAGTGCTTTGTTTGCCGCCAACATGAGGCAGTGCGTTTGTGCGAGGAATGTGTCACCAAGAATGGTGTCAACCGAGAGTTTTGCTTTGACTGCTTTGCAGAAGTGCACGGATCCGGCGGTGCCGCCATGGCAAGGCATAGCTTTCGCGCACCTGCTTCGTCCACTGCGCAGGTTGAAGCTGGCACAAGTGGCCCAGGACTTGTCTGTAGCCAATGCCAAGGTCCAGGAATCCGGCGCTGCAACGATTGTGAGGACTTTTACTGTCTTGCGTGTTTCCGTCGACTCCATGGGCGCGGCAGACGTCGCGAGCACGCCTGGACAGCGTACCAGGCTGGTTGCCCTGTGTGTGTTGAGTGCGAGCGCCAGGTGGCTGCTGTGTACTGCGAGTCGTGTCGAGATCATTTGTGCAAGGCGTGCTCGACGCGTATTCATCGTAAAGGCCAACGAAAACGGCACACACGTGTCGATCTTGCGGATTTCGAGACGAAGTCCGGCCAAGGTTTGTAGATTCCACTGTTTATCAATGCGATTTTGTCCGGCCAAGATTCGTAGTAGACTTCACTGTTTGTTAATTAATGCGATTTTGTCCGGCCAAGGTTCGTAGTAGACTTCGCTGTTTATCAGGATGCGATTTTGTCCGGCCAAGGTTTGTAGTAGACTTCACTGTTTATTAAAATGCGATTTTGTCGTTGACGTACTCCCTCGTTTCGTCCTTGTTTGTACCAAATCGCGCAGACGTCTCGGTGAAGAGTGAGACTATGGTGTGGGCCGAATCAACAACATCAAGTGCAGGAAGTACACAAGCTTTACAGCGTTGTTTGAAGAGACTCTGATATCTAGATGGGCTTCGCAAAACTCGAATTTATTGGGGGCTTTGTAGAACGAAAAGGAAAGGGCAAGAAAAAGGACGCTCACCATGTCACCCTGACTGCTTCACAATGTCACCCTGACTGCTTCTCAATTTGCCCCTCACTTTTCACTGGACTGAGAACCAAGAGTGCCTGATCAAACGTGCAGTCAGGTGCTGCGAAAAAAGGACGCTCACCATGTCACCCTGACTGCTTCACAATGCCACTCTGACTGCTTCGCTTCTCAATGTGTTCCTCACTTTTTACTGGACTGAGAACCAAGAGTGCCTGATCAAGCGTGCAGTCAGGTGCTGCGAAAAGTTCAAAAGAGAAGAGAAGACATGCAAAGAAAAACCGGTCCCGGTGTTTATGTGTATATTATACTCATGCACCTTTGCACTCATCGATTGCGCTTGTTTGCCTTCTCGACAATGCGCTCGAGAGCACGACGCGCTTCGCTGGGTGGAAGCTCGTTGACATCAAAATATTGGGGAGCAAGCTCGAGGAGCCACTCGGGATGAACAGCAGTGACGGTACGCATGAAGTTCTTGGGCGTCTGGACGAACTCAAAGTAAATGACCCACTCGGGTTTGTAGTTGAGCACGCAGCCAGGATGGATTTGCACAACCTGATTATCCTTGACGGTAAGGTAGTGGCCCGTGCGTTCGGCGTGCGCGACCTGCATGAAGAAGCCCTCGGTCAGCGCGCGGCGAATGTTGGTGTAATATTGCGCAGACTTGAAGTCGGTGGAACAGAGCTCGAGGCCCTCGCGCTGCATGAGGTTCGCGAGCTGCGTACGCACGTTGTCAGCATTTTTGAGGGAACGATATTGGAGGAAATTATCATAGCACCACTGCTTGTCCTCGCGGTTCTGCTTGAAGGCGTGAAAGACGTTGAGCAATGTGAGGTGGTCGCCCTCGGTGTGGGCAAATTGGGCCTTGGCCTGATCGGCAGCTCGGGCGGCCTCCTTGGGGCGCATAAAGGGCTGCGGCGTAGACAACATGGCGATGATGCTCAGGATTTCGTTGGAGCAACGGTGCTTGGGGCTCGCGACCAGCGCGGCTGCAAGCTGCGGATCGAGAGGAAATTTTGCAATCTGGTGACCAATTTCCGTCAGCTCGCACTCGTCGTTGAGGCAACCGAGGTAGTGAAGCTGCTCGAGAGCGCGCATGAGCGTCTCGGGCGCCGGGGGGTCCATGTAATCAAAGTGCACGACATCACGAATGCCCAGCTGCAGAAGAGTGAGCACCGTGGTGCTCAGGTTGGAGCGAAGAATTTCCGGATACGTTTGTTCTTGGAGGTCTTGCTTGAAGGCCTTCTCGGTATAGAGACGATAGGCCTTGCCCGGACGCGTACGACCCGCGCGACCCGCACGCTGCTGGGCGCTGGCCCGGGAGATTGGAGTCACGAGAAGAGACTCGACACGAATACGTGGATTGTAAACCTTTTGCTTGCTAAAGCCCGGGTCGATGACGTAGACGATGCCGTCGATGGTAAGCGAGGTTTCGGCAATGTTTGTGGATACAACGACCTTGCGGCCGGGGCGGCCGCCCGGAATCGTGGGTCCAGGCGGTGTATCAAAGATGCGCTGCTGTTGACGCGGCGGTAGCGAGGCATAGAGCGGGACTGGGCAAAGAGCTCCCATTTCCTCGGTCATGGACTCGGCTTCTTCCTCGAGGCGCGCGCAGCAATCTTCAATTTCTTGTTGACCCGTGAGAAAAACGAGAATGTCGCCAGGCTCTTCGAAGCGATGAATTTGGACAACGGCACGCACAGCGGCGTCGAGGTAGTCGCGCTCAGGCTCGGGAGTATAAAAGAGCTCGACGGGAAAGGTTCGACCGGGGATGCGCAAGAGGGGCGCGTTGTCAAAGTATGTTTGAAACTTTTCGGCGTCGAGTGTCGCACTCATGACCACGACGCGCAAATGCTCGCATTTGACCATGAGCTCCTTGAGTAGACCCATGAGAATATCGGTGGACAAGGTTCGCTCGTGGGCCTCATCGAGAATGATGACAGAGTACCGGTCGAGCGTAGGGTCCAACATGGCCTCGCGAAGGAGCATACCGTCGGTCATGTACTTGAGCTGAGTCTGTTCGCAAGTGACATCTTCAAAGCGGATGGTATAACCCACTTCTTGGCCGAGCGTGACATCCATTTCCTCGGCAACACGACGCGCCACGGACATGGCAGCGACACGCCGAGGCTGTGTACACGCAACGACGCGACGCTGTCCGGTTTTCTCCGAGACGGAGACGAAGCCCGCGTTGACGCAGAATTGAGGAATCTGCGTGGTCTTACCACTACCGGTCTCACCCTCGACGACGATGACGCGGTTCTCGCGGAGCTTGGTCTCGACATCGTCGAGGAATTGAAAGACGGGGAGCTCTTTGCGCTTGGCGAGAATTTTGCGGTACTTTTCGGAGAACGGCTGGCCCGTCAGCGGGTTCTCGTCCCCTTCGAGAATGTCCATGACGGCCTTGGCGCCCGCGCCCTTTTCCCGCTTGGCGCCCGCGCCGTCCTCGGCGCCCGCTACGGAAACCTTGCGTTTCATGCTGCCCGCCCGCCGTCTCCCGGTTCGGCCACACGCGAGGGTCGCTCTCCGACGCTGCGAGAGGACGTGCACGCGCGTCGGCCGCCCGGCACGCGCGCTGCGCTTGCCCCGCTCGCTGCGCTCGCCGCGTCCGCCCGTCGCGTTCGCTGGTCTGCTGGCGGCGAGCGGCGCCCTCGCGGCCAGTGGACGCGGGTCCCTCGCGCCTGGGTCTGCCTGCCAATGACTGGCCCGTGAAGCGGGGAGTTCCCAGAAGAGACCTTTGCGCGTGGCTCCGACGTTTAGGCCTTTTTGCGCTTTTTGGGCGCCGGCACGGAGGCCGCGGCCTGACAGGGAGGTTGGGCGAGGTGCACATGCACGCGGACCGCGCTCGAGACCCTGTCGTTTGACGACGACGACGACGACGAAGAAGAAGAAGAAGAAGAAGAAGAAGGAGGAGGAGGAGAAGAAGAGGTGGAGGAAAGGGAAGCGAGGCGAAAGGCAGCCAGCGAACAGAGATCGGCAAGACGAGGGCCGGGGACAGGGCGAGGAAGGTGAAGGATGATGTCGCGCGTGCTTGGGATGAACGGTGCAGGGTCCAATTGAAGGGACTTGAAAGCCAGCGTCCTGCCTCTTGTCGCAGCATCGCGCGGAGGTTTGGCTGTGAAGACAGTAACGGCCGAAACAGGATCGATGAAGCCCTTGCACTCTCCTTTTGTGTGACACAAATCGAGCGTGCAGCCGAAGGAGGAAGAGACCCATTTCGCAAGATGTGACTGGAGCTCACTCGAATCCTTGCAAGGTGGAACTTCGAGTCCGAGCGCGTCAACCACGCAAGTGACGGACGTAGGTGCAAAGATCTCATTGGCGCGTTCCAGGAATCGCTCTTCGGGACAGCAGACAATACAAACTGCTGGACGCGATGCGACGACACGGCGCAAAGCAATGAGAGCTCGCGTCCAGTCTGCGGTCTTGCGGAAATTCAGATACCATTGCGCGTCATCAAAAACTGTGCATTTGCTGAGATCGCGAAAGGCTCTACAAAGGCGCTCACCATGGTGAGAGTTCGCAGTGGCGACAACCTTTACTTGAGCGAGCGTGAGAACGGCAACGCCATCCCAAACCTCTGGTTGCGACTCTAAGGCACTTGCCAAGTGCCAAACAGCACTGTCCTGGTCCTCTGGTGCCACGCTCGCGTCCGTGACTGCGAGCGTGAAAACGCGCAGCCGAGAATTGATGCGCTGCAGCCAGTCCACGACATTATCTTGCTGCGCGCTCGTGTACGTAACGTAGAGTGCAAGCGAGCTCTCGACGTTTGGTGGACGGACGCTCTGGGGTATTTTTACAAATCTTGGCTGGTAGATGCGGAGCCATACGTGCATGGAGAGCTTGATGTCGTCATTGTAGATTAAGCCAAAGTTTTGGGCCCATTCGGCGAGAACACTTTGCTCCACGTGTTCTCTCTGCATGGTATACTTGATATCTTCGGCAACAAGAGCCCGACAGGATTGCACAGCAGGAATGCCATCGAGCCAAGCGTCCTTTCCAAAGCACGTTTTTTTCGGGTCCACGATCACAAACGCTGAATTTGGTGCGAGATTTGATACAATTGACTCAATACAGCGTCGTGCTGCAGCTCTATCATGGTCTACAAGTTCTGTGAGGCCATACATGAGAGTTACAAGGTCCGCACCTTGGATGAGATCCTGCAACGCCTTTAAGGCATCTTTGCTCAAAAGGTCGAGCGTATGGTAGGCCCCGTTTGGCCTGCTATCATTAATTGCGTGGTTAGACTGGACGAGATGAGATGTGAGTTCGTTCCACGCAGGGAGGATGTCAACCACATCAATGTGAGCCTGGCAGTCCTTGGTCATTGCAAGGGCAACTGCCTCGGCACCAGAACCAGCGCAGAGTGCTACAATGCGGCGTTTCCTCCATTGGGGCAGCCGATCGTGCAAGATGCGTGCAAGAAAAAGACTGTGCAAGAGCGCAGTGCAGATTGGATAGCACAGCACGGCGATGCGAGGATATGGCACGCTTTGTCCTGGAGATAGGGCGAGCCACTTTTTTTTGGTGGCCTGCCATACTTCGACAGCGCGAGCGTCAGCCTTGTCCCGAGTCTGGCAGGCCGCAAGAGCGGCCTCAAAGAACGACGCAGCACGCAGCACCTCTTCTCTTGTCGCGCGAAGCTCCGTGCGGACTTGTGGCTGCGCCGCATCCACGATCCAGGTCGGTGCCGCCTCAACGTCGTGAGACGCAATACATCTTGCTAGAGCCACGCAACACGCAACAGTCTTGCCTGTCCCGCGCGGAGCGGAAAGGTACAAGGGGTGCGTGCGTTGAGCGTCATTCGAGATCGTCCCCAGCGCTCGCTTTCGCGTACGCAGCAGCGGCGAGGTCATGATCTCTGATTGGAAAGAACGGGGGAAAGGACGAGGGAAAGGAGACGGAAAAAAAAAAATCAGAGTATAGGCCTATCGCCAGTGGCGCTCGTAGCATTGGCGCACGCGCCGCGCACCAACACAACATGCGCGAATGTGTGGCGAGTTCTCCGGTAGAAACCGCCATGGCTCACTGACAAAGCTAGCTGAGAGTGGCAGTGGGTGGCAGCGGCACAGTGGTAGTGGCAGCAAAAGCTCCCGTGACCTCAACGCGACCAAACCGGAAAATCGAAAAAAAAAAAAAAAGCTATTTTTCAGCAGGCCATCTATACCTACTAAGTGCCCCCTCAATTATGGGGGGGATTCTACCCTTGATCGATCCTTGTGGGGTGACTTTCGCCTTGGCAAGAGGTGCCGAGCAAGCAGCCAGGTTGGCGAGTGATTCCGTTCCGCTACATTACTTTTAGAGCACTTGGCTGATGATTGTATGCCATTTCCCTTTTTCTCTTCCGAGGCGCCAATAGCCTACTACGCTTTGGCATTTTGACGAATGAACAAGAGCGAGGTAAAGGGCGGAAAAGGTCAAGTCGTACTTCGACGCTTAATAAAGCAGCTCAAGGTGCTCACGTCAATCCGCAACAGCGCAACAACGCGGTCGAGCCGCTCAACAACAACATCAAGAACCTGGTCATCATTCAAAAGGAGATCCGCGAGCTGATGCTGGCCAAGAAGAAGATCAGCACCATGCTGGGCTAAAGCGACATCCTCGACAAATACTGAAAGTGAGTTGTGAGTGCCTAGCAAGCAGCCAGGTTGATGAATCATTCCATTCCATTCCATTCTATTACATAATACAGTACATTATGCTACATTACTTTTCATTTCTCATGCCGAGTCGCGAGTGCTAGAGGAGGCTTGCCCCGGACTCGGCTGAGACTGCGAGGAGACGTCCGCCGGCGCGAGCCCGAGACATTCCCGGAGCTCGGCCATCTCGGCCGCGGCGGCGCTCTTCGCTTCCGCCGATTTGGCACGCACAAGCTCGGCGCGAGCAAAGTCGATCACACGTACGGCGCCCGTGTCGGGGCAGAGCACAAAGTTGCGCAGCGCCACGTCGCCGTGCAGACAGCCGGCCGCGTGCACGCGAGCGAGGGCCGCGAGGGCCCGGGTCTGCACCTCCTTGTCGAGCGGCGCCTCGAGCTGGTCCAAGCTCGTGCCCACATCCAAGGTGATGACCGCGTGCCAGCCGCCGTCGTCCTCGCTCATGAGCGCGCCGCCGTAGACCAGAGGCGGCACCGTCGACCCTTGCAGGGCAAAGAGCGCCGCGTAGACGTCCGTCTCGCGAACCACCACATCGACAGCCTCGGCGGCGGTGGGGCCATCCGAAGTGCCCACCACGGGCGTCTTGATGATGAAGTCGTGA
>BGKB01000323.1:0-18158 GCA_003116975.1 Aurantiochytrium sp. KH105 | reverse complement strand
CCACACCACAGACGCGGCGTTCTCTTTCGCGGTCAAGTGCAACTGGGAAACAAAGATGGTTTCGGCGTTCTCTTCCGTTCCCAAGGACGTCGCGGGCGGCGCGTCGGAGCGGAGTCTGGTGCGGGCAAACACTGCAGATGTCGGGGGAGAAAGATTAATTATAGGATAGATTGTATCGTACAGGAATCTGGTGGAGAAGAGCAGGCGCGACGAAGGGAAAGGTAGGACGCGCTGGCGGTGGCGCAAGAGGAGAGATTTTCGTTTTGTGGGAAGGCGGGCCACATGGCTCGCTTCGCAAGCCAGGGGAAAAACAGAAAAAGCTGTAATCTAGGCGAGGGTGGTCTCCGGCAAGAGGTCGAGGGCGTTGTCTGCGTGCGTCTCATTCCGCGTTTCCTCATCGCCGCCGGTCACCGCCGTGCTTTTGGGCTCCTCCTTCTTCTTCTTCTTCTTCTTCTTCTTTTTCTTCTTCATTTTCTTTTCGTTGTCGAGCGTGTTTGCGTTTTTTACAGTCACAGTCGTCGTCGTCTTCTTCTTCGTCTTGCGAGATGGACGGTGCTCCTCGTCGTCCTCGCAAAACCCATACATGGCTGCAGGCCCAGGCGCCTTGCGCTGCTGATGCTCGTTGCTGCTGCTGCTACTACCGCCATTGCTACTGCAAGGAACGACCTGCCCGCCTCGGCCTGTGCCTGCGCAGGGAGTTCGAGTGGTCTGCGCTGGCAGTGCGGGTCCTCGACACGGTGGATCCTGAGCAATCGAGGATGCCGCACGACCTTTCCGAGTAAGAATGCGAGGAGAAAAGTGTGTCACCATCGCATACGGGAGTCGCGACGCCTCGGCAAGTTTCTCAGCAGCGGCTTGCTCCGCCTGAGCCAATCGAAGTCTGTGCTCGCGTCTACGTTGGCTTTCAGCTTTTTGTCTCCGCTGCGCTCGAAGTCTTTCGCCAGGGTTTTGGGCAAGGTGCCGAGCCTGCTTTTCACGGTCACTGCTGCGTTTGACCGCCCAAAAGCTCCGAAGACGGGCCTCGTGCTGCTTTTGCAAACGCGCGCGCGCAGGACTGGGGTTTTCTAGACCCTTGTGCATCACCACGACAGTGTGCGCGTGACCCGCATGCACCTGCTTCACTTCGCCGGTGACCGTGCCGTGAAGTGTGGGCACTGTCTGGTGCAGCACATGGGCGCCAAGCCCAAGCTGTCCATTGTCGTTGCTACCCCACACGTACAAACTGCCTTCCCAGGTGATGGCGGCGGTGTGGAACATGCCACATGCCAGCGAAGCCACCCCAAGGCCAGAGAGAAAGCCCACATGCGTCAGCAAGGAACGATGAATGCGGTCGCCAACCCCGAGCTGGCCGCACTCGTTCTCACCGCAAATGTACACCTCATTGGTGTCCGCCAAAGCAGCCAAGTGGGAGTGACCGCTCGCAATATCGACAAAAGTCGGCGACTGCACGCCACGTCGCGCCACCGTGACGAGGTCGAAATAGTTGAGGTGCTCGTCATCCTCGGCTCTGCGTCGGCCCATGCAGCCGTGGATGCCCCACCCCGCCGTGTACAGACGGCCTTCGCCGCACAAGACTGCCGTGTGTCGCGACCCGCACGATATTTGAAATGGGTCTTCTGTATCGAGGTCCCGCAACTCCATGGGGTGCCGCACTTGGCCAGAGACCCCGCAGCCGAGCGCGCCGCTCGAAGAATCACCCCAACCAAAGATTCGGCACTTGACGACGCCACGATCTGTATTGGACGAACCAGTGCTCGCGAGGACCACCGTATGATTGTCTCCGCAGGCGACCCGCTCTACAAAGAGATGCGACAGCGACTCGACCACCCGAGGCACTGCGCATGCTGCGCTTGACTCGAGCGGTCGGGTCTGGCGCGCTCGCGAGCATCCCACTTGGCCCCTTTTCCCGCTCCTGTGAATGGCCTGTGGACGGGCATGGGGCCGCGTCGGGTTCTGCGAAGTTGCGGCCCACTTTGACGGCGGTGGAGCCACTGCAGACGTTGGTGAACCCCGTGCACCTGCTCCTCGTCCTTGCGCGTGACTGTTATTCCCGGCGCGCGAGCTCTCGCGAATATGTCGGCACTCTGCGCAGCCCGCATCGAGGCCGTCACAGAGGCCAAGCTGGCCTTCTTGATTCGAGCCGCACATGAGCAATCGGCCGTCGTCGGTAACAAGTGCAGTGTGTGCCGCACCACACGCAACCTGCGTGATTTTGGACCGCAAGATGCCGTCACGATCGATCGATCTCCATGGAGTCAGCTCAACACGCTGCAAGAAATCGCCATGGCCAAGCTGACCTTGCCCTCCGGCCCCAGCGGTGAAAACGCGGCCATCTGCGAGGACGACGGCCATATGCGAGCGTCCGCAGCCCACACTGCGAACGCTCATCTCCGGAATGCGGCCAGACTCTGAAGTAGACGACAAGGGACCTCGCTCGCGGAGACTGGAAGTGTGCGAGTGACGCGAGGAGCGAAGGGCTAGATTGACGGCTGCGCTGCTGTTGCTCATGCGCCGCTCGACATCACTTGAACGGAGACTTTGCGCGACGGGATGGTGACTGCGGACGCCGTCGACTTCGCCAAACGAGAATACAAAGCCACCATCATTATCGACAATGTCGACCGGCAGGTGGGAGGGCTCAACAAGGCAGCGGCCGTTGACGCTCGAGAAGCGAAGATCGCCACTTAGCGCACAGTGCTCGAGACTTGCAGTTTCGCGCATGGCCTCAATGCTGTCGTCGTCGACGGCCATGACACGGACTTTTTGCGGGGTGGCCCAATGGCCCTGCATGCCTGGTTCTGTGGCATCGAATGAGAACCGAACGACCTTGGGAGACGCGCGTACCTGTCCGGACGCGTCTTCAATTTGGACCATGACATCTGCCTCTGGCGGGTGCGAGAGTCTCACGGTGTAAAAGTCGCATGCGCCGCCCTCGACGGCGCGAAGGCTCGTCTTGGACAGGATGACTTTGCGAGGTTCCTCTGCTTTAGATCGCATTTCGTTCTCCTCCTGGAGACGTTGTGCCTCTTTGAGCTGCACGAGTTCTAGTCTCGATGCGCGCAATACATCATGTTTCTCTTTGCTGAATAGGTGGGCCTCGAAGGCTGCTGCTTCGACGTCGCGCGCGCTCAAGGGCACGTCATCGCCCTCTTCATCTCCCCCTGAGTCGTCTTCCTCTGCCTCTTCTCTACAAGCGGGCAGCGAGCTTTCATGTTGCAGCGTCTCTCTTGCTGCCGCGGTCCGCGCGTCGTCGCCGTCTTCGGAGGGGCAGGACGCAGAGGAGACCATGGCGTCGCTCGGAGCGTCCGTCTCTTGGCTACTGCCCAGACCGCGACTTTACGCGCGCGCTCCCTCGCGCATCGACCGTCCTCGTCGTGAGTTGTCACCCGCCCGCCCGCTCGCCCGCCACCCGCCAATAAGCAAAGAGAAGCTTACGCCGCCTTTCGACATGCAAAATGTCACAGATCCGTTGGGGAACGCGGGGTCTCCGGCTCAGCCGGTTCATCGCGACGATCGGCGCGTATGCGACGTGCCGCTACGGTCCGGGGACTGCCGCCCGCGTGCCTGCCTCGACAGCGACACAGCTAAAGCTGGCAGTGGTAGCTGGCGGGCTGCAGGTGGCGGTCGCCGTGCGTCGTGGACACGTCAGACACCCGGCCAGCATCCAGCCGTGGCCATGGCTCTGGATCGCAGCGTAGGTATACCGCGGAGGAGGAAATATCGCTGAGCGCATCATCGTCGAGGCCGCTGGCCGCCGAGGAGCGCGTACACCGGCCTCTGGAACTACAAGCAAGGCGTGTGAGGAATGCAGACTCGTAGGACGGGCTGGGCGCAAAACGTCACCACGCGCCGCCCCTAGGCGCCGGTCACCGAAAACCTAGGACCGGCGCAGCGAGGATGGGCCGAGCTGTTTCCGCCTCCTCCGAGCCCGCATCCGCATCCGCATCCTCGACCCGCTCCCGACTGCGACAGCGACGGCGACACGACAGCGACGCGACGCGACGCGACGCGACAGCGACCATCGAGTCGAAAGTTGTCGGCACCGAGCGCGAGGAGGGGGGCTCGGGCGCAGCGCCAGGCCCTTGCTGCGTTTCTCGCTGTTTGGGCTTTTGCACGAACGTCACTTCAGCATCTTGTGCGTGCACGGCGGGACACTGGCCAGGCGTGCGTGCTTGCTTGCTTGCTTGCTTGCAGCACTGCAGGCAGCAGTTGCTGCTGCTGCAGGCTGCACGTCGTCGCGGGCGACGAGAGCCTCTTCGTCGCGGCGGTGCCGAGTCTCGCCGCCGCTGCCGCGGGTCCCGCGAGCCCGAGGACAGGCAGAAAAGAGGACAAACCCTTGGGCCTCCTCTCCCATACCACGCGACCTGCCAAGCTCGCTCCCTCCGAGCAGCCAGCAGCTGCAGCGCGAACCCGGGCGCGCGAGGCCCGTGCGGAGGCGCGCGGCCCTGCGGCTGCGAGCGGCGGCCGCGAGCGGCGGCCGCGGCGCTCGAAGCGGCGAGGCCGAGTGCGCCCGAGGAAGCGCCGGAGGGGCGGTGCGTGCCGGGGGTTGGACTCCGCGTGCGAGGCGAAGAAGAAGGGAAGGGAGAGAAGGAAGGAAGGAGGGAAGGAAGGAAGGAAGGAAGAAAAAAAAGCGGGAAAAAACACCAGCCACACCAGCACAGGCGGAGATAGGCGGAGAGGCGGGGCCTGCCTAAAAAAGCAGGGCGGCAGGAGCGGGCGGCGAGCAGTACCGCAACGAGATCGACCAGGAGGAGGAGAGAGAGAGCGCGGGCGACGCGAGAGCGCGCGAGAGAACCGCGCGAGCGAACCGCGCGAGCGCCGCGGCGCGGAGAGCGCGCGCGGCAGGCGGAGAGCGCGCGCGGCAGGCGGAGAGAGCGCGCGGCAGGCGGAGAAAGCGCGGCGGAGCGGGGCGCGAGGGGGCGGCCTCCTCGCGCGAATTGAGATTCCGCGACGGCGATCGACGCGGCACCTCGGGGCGGCCAGGCCACGCACGCACGCACGCACGCACGCAGGCAATAAGGCGCGCGGGAAGGGAGGAAGGAAGGCGCGCGCAGGCACGGCAGCGCCGAGGAGCAGAGCCAGAACGCGCGCTGCGCGGGCGAGCACAGCGCGACGAAGGTGGCGGAAGGCGCTCTCGAGCGAGTCCAGCCAGCCGGCCAGCGAGCCGCGGGCAGCATGATGAACGCGGAGGAGATGGCCGCGCGCGAGGACAGGGAGGCGGCGGCCGCCGCGGCGATGACGAGCATGACGTCCGGAGCATGGAAGACCAGGAGCCTGGCGATGGACATGAAGCCGGCGAACACAGGTCTGGACAAGGACCGCGCAGCGCAGAAACTCATGCAGAACCTCCGCGAGCTCGTCTCGAGCGAGACGTACGACGCGATCGAAAAGAGCGTCAAGGAACAGTGCGGAGATAACACGGATAGATTTGTCATGTGCGTCATGGCGCAAATGAAAAAGGTGGATCCCTGCCTCGGGCGCCGGTGTGTCATGCGGGTCAAAGACGCCTCGCAGGGCACCCGCATCGCCACGGGAAGCTGCATTTGCGCCGATTCCCAGGCTAGCGTCCCGGGCGCGATACGCCGCTCGGGACAGAAACGCGGTGTCGACGCAATGAGCGGCAACAACGACGCAATAAGCGGCCACGTCGCCCCCGAGTTCAAGTCTGCCAAGTGCAAGATCTCCGACGTCCTCGGCCCGGTGGCCTCCACCCCTAGCCTGGTGCGTCTGGCAAACGAAAACGACGTCAAGCGACTCGAAGCCCTCTTGTGTGGTGGAGTAGATGTCAACAAGCGCGATCAGCGGGGTCTCACCGCGCTCATGGTCGCTGCAAGCAAGGGCCACGTTCAAGCGATCAGGGCTCTGCGTTCTTATGGCGCCGTGCTCGAGGCCAAGGACTCGATCGCGGGTCGGACTGCGCTCATGTGGGCCGTTGCCAGCAACCGATTCGAGGCCGCCCGAGAGCTCATCGAAGCAGGCGCCGATATCGAGTCCATCGCCAGCGATGGATCGAACCCGCTCTTCATCTCGGCTCGTGGCGGCTTTGTATCTATTGCGCGACTTCTCGTTCAGCGAGGTGCAAAACTCGATGTACACGACAGCTGTGGGTTCACTCCGCTCATGTTCGCCGCCTCGTTTGGTAATACCGAGATCGTCACTCTTCTCGCGCAGAAACAGGTCGCCATGGACAACAAGGATCGTCGCGGATGCACGCCGCTCATTCTTGCAGCGCGTTCGGGCCGCAGCGACACTGCACTTGCCCTCGCGGAGATCGGTTGCGATGTCGCATGTACCTGCGAACATGGCAACAACGTATTGCATCACGCGGCGCGCAATGGTCACGCCACAACGCTTCGCGCATTGCTTTCTTCCGCTGCGGCCGGCAAAGCCTGCGCGGGCCTTGTGCATGCAAAGTGTCAGCTCGGCTATACCCCACTGTTGGCGGCTGCGGAGGCAGGCCGTCTCGAATGTGTTACTGTTCTGCTCGAGCATGGGGCACGGATCAACGAGAGAAACAACCACGGACTTGACGCAATGCAGCTCGCGCGCCTCGAAGGGCATGATGGCGTCGCGCGTTTGCTGCGGGAAGGTCTTCGCACCAAAGTCGCTCCCAAGGTCGCAGCCAAGGCCGCTCGCATCTCCAAGGCCGTCGATGTGGTCGAGCCCTGACTATAAACTTTGCTTGCGCTGCAGTTGTTTCTCTTGTTTTCGTCCCTATTCTTTTTTTATATTATAAGAAGTGCCCTGCCGTTGGCCTTTGTTTGTTTTTACATAAATTTATCATTTGTCGCCTACTGCCTTCCTATGTTTTCTGGTCTTCGGTATGAGTGGAATGCCAACGTTCATACTCTTTGCGTATCAGGCTCGGTGACTTGGGGTGTTTTTGTGGGATCGAACGAAACGTTTTTGCCTCCTTCACTGGACCACCCACCCCCAATAGCGAGATCGCATCATATCGACAAATACTCTGAAGCGATGGTGGATTTTCGTTGCACTGCATGTGGCTGTGGCACTTTTTTTTTTTTCAAAGAGATCCACGATCGATCCCGAAAATGCGGCCGCGTCAACCATCCCACGACGCTTTCCTCGCCAACTAAGGGCCAAGACCTTGTCGTCGCCCTTCTCAGCGCTCCTTCTCCCCAGCCCTCTATCCGCTACCGGCGCCCACCACTCGCTCCTCCATGACTCCGCCGTCCCGGTCGGCGCAGACCGACCGGGACTCGGACTCGGACTCGGACTCGGACTCGAACTCGGTCTCGGCCTCGGCCTCGGCGCCGGACTCGCGCGCCTGCAACGCAAGTGCGACGCAACGTGCGCGAGGCCGGCTGGGCTCGACGCGCCGACGATGCCGTCGTCGTCGTCCGCGGCCAAGTGCAGCTGCAGCACAGGCGACACCTCGCAGAAGTCCGGGTCGTGCGTCGTGGTCTCGCAGTGCATGCGAGCGGGGTCGACGTGAACGAGGATTGCCCCGGTCAGTAAGCGCGGCTTTCCAGGCGCACTTGGCGGCGCGCAAAACCCGACTTGCGGCGGCGCGCGCACAGTCGCGCAAACCGCGCGCAAGTGCAGAAAGCGGGCGGCGGAAGAGAAAGATCAAGAAAGAAAGAAAGAAAGAAAGAAAGAAAGAAAGAAAGAAAGAAAGAAAGAAAGAAAGAAGGAAGGCAGGGAAAGCAGGGAAAGCGGAAAGGCTCCATTCAAACAATCCCTTCTCGTCTCCGCGGGTCGCCGAGACTCGCGCGCCTCGCGAGCGGCGGACGCACGCGCGCGCAGAGGGCGCAGGCGCGAGGAGCCCGGCCGAGCGAGCCCCCGCGGCCCGGCCGCCCCCCGCCGCGCAGGCAGGACACCAGGCGGGAAAGCGAAGCGGCCCGGTCGGGTTCATCGAGATTCAAACGCGGCAAGCAGCAGCTGCTGCAGCAGCAGAGCAGTAGCAGCAGCAAGAGCGCGAGCCCGGCCCGAGCGAGCGCGCGGGCGCGCAGGCGCGCAGGCGGGCGCGCGCGCGGGAGGCGCGGGCGCGCGAGCGAAGGCGGAGCGCGGCGCGGCCGTTGCCCAGGCGGCGCGTCCCGCCGCGGCGCGCGGCCTGCGCCTCGCAGCATGGAAGGCGTGGAGCGCGCCGTTCGCGCNCGCGGACAGGCTCGTGCACAGACGCAACTCGGGCGAGGGCGATGTCACCGGCCCTGAGGCGCGCGTAGGACCCTCCGCCGGCGACGGGACTCGGCAGGGATCCGAGGAGAAGAACACGAACCGCAAGACCTCCTCCGATGTACTCAAGATCGGCGGCCAGAGTCATGGCAAGCACGCCGACGATCAGGACAAGGTCGCCTTTTTCGCCTCGCAGCTCCTGCTCTCCAAGGTGCGCTCGCAGTGGTCCAAGGTCAACCCCCAGCAGCGCGAACGGGTCTACCAGCTCATGTCCAACCTCATCGAGGGTGGCATGCATGGCGATACCAGCCCGCTCATTCAGTCCCGATTCCGCCTCATCCTCGCAGCCGTCTGTGTGCGCAGCGTGCTGCAGCGTCCCAGCCTGCTCAAAACCGCCGTTGAAAAGTTCATGAAACCACCAATTCGCGACGGCTTCGAGTTTTTGCGCCTCATCGTCGAGGAGCTCGAGCTCTGCTGGTTCTTCCTCAACGACGAGGAGAAACAGGCGACCCATGCCACCATTATTGACCTTCGCACACTTACCCTCGACCTCCTCGATCGCGCCATGGTGCTCTACGGGGAAAATAACCTTGCAGAGGACGTTGCCAAGAGCGCCATCCAGTGCCTGAACTCCTGGACTGCCAGCGTCATCATCTCAGAGATCCCATCCGAGAACAAGACGCGCAAAGAAAACCAAATTGTTAATCTTGGCATTGGCCTGCGCCAAATCCTTATGCGCCGCGCCTCTGGACATGCCATTGCCGAGTGGATTGCTCACCTTATCAACCGTTGCGAGCCGGGAAGCGCACTTTTCCAGCACAGCATCACCATTCTAGTCGACACCCTCTCGGATCAGTCGTACACGTCGATCCTCTCGCTGCGCGAAGATGAACTAGAGAACTACCGCTGGGGCGTCGATCTCTTGGCCGGCGCACTTCTTACTGCCTTCGACACCGTTGTACAGTGGCGCAGCACGCAGCCTCCCGCCGACAGCGACGATCTCGAGGCCGGCTATGAAGACCTGGCCGTCGACCCCATGCGGCTCAAGTGGCGCGGCGTGTGCATGGGCGCCGCTGCGCTCTGCGCTCAGCACCTTCGCTGCCTGCTCTTCTTTTGCGAGGCCTCGCGGGTTCGCGTCGTGCACATTTTGCTATATGGCGTGGAGAACCCGGTCGACTTGCCCACTCTCGAGGCTTGTCTCGACTTTTGGGACGTCGCAGGAGACGGTTTTCACGGGTGCTACAGCTTCATTGCAGAGTGGCGCCGGCGTCATCCTGGCGGGACGCTGGTCCGCAAGTTGCCCGCGATCCTTACGCGCGACGGAAGTCTCGAGCTCTTTTCCATGTTGGTCACAGGGTTTGTCAGTTGCACAGCGGCCAGTCTTCGAGCCCAGGATGGATCGGCCGCTGGCCTCCGCCTGCGCCACCGTATCTTTGATACGCTGATCAACCTCTGCATGTGCTGGCCCGAACTCGAGCAACGTCAGCTTCCAGATGCACCAGGTGCAGCCCAGTCAGCTGGGTTTGGTGTTGGCCTCGGTGCGCAAAACAACAGCAGTAACAGCAGCAACAGCAGCGGCGGCAGTGGAGCGAGTTCCACAGGCGGCACCACTGTCAACGGAGTGCAGGACTTTAGACAGCTTGGTCAGACGAATACAGACAACAAGAATAGCAGCAGCAGCAGCAACAACAACAACAGTAACAACAACAACAACAACAACAGCAACGGTAACGGTGGGCTGAGCGGTAATGGCCTCTGGATGAGCGAAGGCAACGGAAACGGAAATGGGAACGGGGCCGTGCCATCGGGCCAGGCCCCTCTCGGCAACGGCGACGGTCTGCGGGCTCGCAATGCAGGCGATAGCTTTGTACGCCACGTGCTACTTCTTTTGCACGCCAAACTTCGCTCCGAGGGCATGGACAATTCGCTGCGCCTTCAGGCCATTGTCAAATGTCTCATTGCAGTGTCAGAGGCCGAGGATTCCCTAGAATACGACGACGATGATGACGCCGATGATGACTCGAGCGATAACGAAAACCTAGAGGGCGACGAGCTCTTGGACGAAGAGGATGGAACGCAAAACTATGCCGAAGGGTCCGACTCACTTGGCGGCGGCTCGCCAAATACTTTTCGTAGCCAAAACAACGATCGATCCGCGCAGTACATGGGCAAAGATTGGCAAGGCTCCGGCCCCGATGCTGCTTTCCGCCACCAGGGTGACCTCACGGGCAGCTTGTCGCGCCCGCAGAGTACGTCGTTATCGGGCCAGGCATCCCCGGGAACTCGGCAAAAACCAGCGCGCACGGTAAGCTCCGAAAGCTGCGGATCAACGGGACGGATGAGCCCCGTCGACGAGGACCTTGGGGAGTCCGTAAATGGATCGACCCGAACCATGGACTCGCGTGGCAGGACCTTTTCGCTGTCTACAAACCATACGGCGCAGCGGAGGGCGGCCGCCGCCTCGCTCGCCTCGCTCTGGATTGACCTTCTCACTGACCTCATGGACTGGAGCTGGACCACGTCAGACTGGAGCGTGCGCAAGGCCGTCTGTGAGCTGCTCGGAGAGGTGACACGCATCGCGCGCACGCGCGCTTCAAGCCCGATCAACGGCCACGGCCCGGGCTCCGCGCTCTGCCAGGCGATTGGATACCTTCTCACCTCTGTCGCGGTCGTGAATGGCAACACGTGTCTCGAGGCCTCGCAAGCTTTGCTCAACCTCGGTCGCAAAGCCGCCGTCAAACCCTGGGTTCTCAAAGAGCTGCAATCGTGCCAGTTTGTTGTTTCGCCCGTCAATGCAAACGGCCAGTTCCGTCACGACAAACAAGTCAAGGTACTCACGGGCGTCGAGGGTCTTGTTCTCCACTTTGATGAGGCGGAGGAGGTTCGCAACGCCTTTGTGCTTTCACCGCTCACATGCGCCATCGTTCGCGAAAGCATCACGAACTTGGCGTTTCGTTATGTGCATCTTTTGCGCCACACGCAAGAAACCGAGGCGCGCATCCAGATGCTGCGAGGCTGCCTCGAGCGTCAGCTCGGGCCGAGCGCCCAGATTCTGCGATCAGCGCGCGCCGCGCCAGACGACGCAGACCTTGACGAATTGAGTCGCGCCGTGTCGGCCGCTCTGCTCACTTTTAAACACGTTCTTCGCGCTCTTGATACGGCCGACACGGGGCGGCGCGGACGGCAGCTCGCCGTCAGCGCGACGATGCCCCTCTTCCAGGTCATCTGGCCAGACATTGCGGCGGTTTGTTCTCGCCTCATCCGCGTCGCCAGGCCTCAGGAGCAGACCGATCGCGTCGCGGACCCCCTCAACGCGACAGTGAATCTGGAGTTTCGCCAGCCCGGCACGGGGGTTCCATACGGCCGCCAGAGCGCTATTCGTCTCATTACCATCTTTACAGGCCTCTACGACCAGCTCGCGTCGTGTTTCGGAGCCAGCGCAGCGCCTTTTGTACCCGATATGATTGACCACATGGTCTCGAGTTTCGCCGTGTCCTCGGAACCTTCGTGCCTCAAGGCGCTGGCGGCCCTGCCCCTCATGACGGGCAAGATTTGGAATGAGGCTGATCACAACGCCGACGCCGCTGCTCTCACGCGCGCCGTCTCTTTCATGGTGCGCGAGCTCACACAGCTGCTCGTCCGTGCGGCGCCTTCGTCGCCGGGCCCGCAGGTAGGTGCGGGCAAGGCCTCACCGCATCTGCTCGAACCCCCTGTTCGTGTCGTCCTTTCGGACGATTTGGCTGACGGCGAGGTTGCGCGCTACTTTTTCACAATCTGTGATTTGGTCGTGCGCTCTCGCTCTGAAATCATGCTCCGCACGACGGTTCCTCTCGCTGCACATAATCCGCCCCAGCATCAACAGCACCAACAGCGCCCACAGCAAACGACTGCGTCCGTACTCGAGGTATGCATCGTCGCCGCTGTTGACGTGCTGGATCAGGGCATGCAAGGGATGGGCTTTAACGTTCGACAGGGCCAGGCGGTGTGCAACTTTATCACGCAAGCCGTGAAAACCGCGAGCGCTTCAAGTGGCGAGGCCTCTGCCCTGGTGGCCGCATATAAACCCTTTTTGCTTGCGGCTGCGCTGCACTTTCTCGCGGGCCAGGCCGATCAACGATACATGGTGCGCACGAACCTCGTGGTCGACCTCTTGCGCGCCGTGTTGCAGACCAAGGCGAATGGCTTTGATGCCGGCAGCACCCTCACAACCATCCTTACTTCTTCAGCTCATAGCAAGCTCCCAGCGCCCACAAAGCAGGCCGTCTATGACCGCCTCGAGAAGTTGCCACTTGATCCAGCCGCTTGCAAGGCAGCTGTTTCTGACGTGGCGCTCTTGCTTTCAGGTCACATGCAGCCCTCTGCGGCTGGACCGTGGCCTCCAGAGACAAGAGCAGAGACTGCTCATGGCGAGAATCAATTCGTCAACGTCGCCTAAGACTTTGCATGTCTCCTCGGAACCTCGCTGTGCCTTGAATGAGCGAGGCTGCGCAAGGTCCTAACGAACCTATCTGGTCGGCGATGCATTCCTCCTCGAACAATAAAGAAAGTAAAAAAGAAAAGAAAAAGAAAAGAAGAAAAGCTCGTTCGGTTGACTGCGTGGTACTCTCTCGCTTCGGGTTTGATCCATCTACATGAGCTGGCTCGTGAGTCTTGCTGACATGAATGTAGGTCACAAGACAGCGAGATTTTTCCTCAGCCTTTGGCCTCTTTGCCCCTACGACGCCGCAGCCAAGGCCAGAAGCACAACATAGCCCAACAAACAAATACGGAATAAAAGATCTCTTGATCAACCAGCGCAACATGGACGCCGACGAACAGGTCGAGCGCGCAGGCTGCGCGCAGCAGTACGAGGATCTGCAGCTCTGCATGGCGGACAACGATCGCGACTGGGCCAAGGTAAGTAGGGAGCGCTCGCTTGCATGCATCAAGGTCAAGGGGTCAATGACCATGGCTCATCGTGCTCTCGGTCAGCCCAACCAGGCCTACCTGCCTGCCTATCCAGCTGTGTTCGTTGTCTGCGTTTAGGTGGTTTGTTTTTCTGCGAGGAAGACTCACCCATCCACCCACCCATCCACCAGCATTAGAATGGCGTTCCCTTGCATTGCATTGCACTGTTGTCGAGGTTTTGTTTTTGATGGTCAACTCAAGCAAGAGACACTGACGAAAATGAAAATGCTTGGTGCTTTACACAACAACAGTGTCAAGAAAAGGTCAAGGCTTGGAAAGACTGCTTCAACGGAGCGAAGAATTCCGAGAACTCGGGACCTACAAAGCCTGCTTCAAAGTAAACGAGGCCTCATGAGTAGCAATAGGTAACAAATGCAAATCGACTCTCTGCGGTTGCAATGGAAACGTGCACGCCTAGCATAGCATACTAAAGACCACTTCTTTGCCGAAGCTACTGTTCTACGGACCCACTTTGACTTTTAAGGTTGCGCCTTCTTCCGTCGCCGAGGAACCGCGCGAGAGTGTAGTTCTAAGAGCAATCAAGGGGGGATATAACGTACTCTGCATACGATAGTAGCCCGAAGGTCATTATGTTTCAAGCTTTCTCGTTGTCGCATGACGCTCGATCGATTGCAGCCGCAAAACGCGCGCGAGCGTCCATGCTCCTTCGTTCAAGTCCGAGCAGCTTGCAAGTACGAAAAATGCGTTGTGCAAATTGGGGTTCCGCAACAGTTGACTCCGCTTTTGGCGTTGTGATCGATCGATCGATCGATCGAAGGGTTTGGCCAGACACGAATCAACCCCCGCGCGTGGCAGTCCCGGGCGCGGGCAGAGCCAGGGGCAGGCGCCTAGATTGGGGCGCGAGAGCAGTGGCGTCGCGAAGGCTCGGTCTGTGCCTGTCGGGACGGGATCGAGTTGGTGGCCAAGGTGTTTGACGCTTTCTTTCGCCTCGCCATTGTCGGAACGGCAAAAAGCCCTTCGGGGAGGGAGGGAACTCGAGCGGACGATTTCGTTGGGAGTAACACCAACTTCAAAGAGGTAAAGTAGAAAGAAGGAGAAGAAGGAGGAGGAATTGGACTGTTCGTCTATTTCGCGAGAAATTTCACCATGGCCACAACTCCTTCGTTCTTCTTGCTGACCCCTCTTGAAGATGAGGAAGATCACCTTTCCGGGAATGACGAAAGGGACGACCCTGAAGACCTGGTCGTAGGCACTGCGAAACAGACAAAGGCTCAAGTCCCCATAGGATCCGCTAGCACCGATGCTGGCGGCGCTTGGACCCAGGTTCGAAGCCGTAAGCCTCAGAAGAAAAAGCCCTCGCGAAGCACCAAGCCCACGGAACGACGAAGAAGCTCTTCGAGCAGTGTAGGCAGCTTCCCTGGAAATTCATCCACAGCCTCGTCAGAATCCTCGAACGAGAGCAGAGGAAACCGCCGCAAATCTAATGACTTTGCGCTGCAGTCGCGCTGGAAACAACAGAGCCAGCATCAGTCCCATCAGCAAACTTCGCATGGTCCGCGTCTGAGCGCCCATCGTGACTCCAGATTAGGCCGTGCGTGGACGCAAGACAACGTCCAGCGCGCCCCTAATCAGCTTCGCAAACCAGGTGCCGTCTCTTGGCATGTGCCGCATCACGGCCATCCCTCTCAGCGTCACGAACCCTCTGAGGAAACCAAGCTTGCGCGCAATGAAGATACGAGACCTGATTCCGCGAAGAGCGCCCACGAACACCGAAAGAAGCCTGCGGTCAAGACACACGATCCCAATCGTTCCAGCCATACTATTGGCTGCAATGACAAGATCAACAACAACAACAACAACAACAATCACAGCAATAACGAAGAAGACGACATCGAGGTCGATACTTTGAATTTGTCGAAACAGGCTGGAGGAGATACTGCTCGTGGCGATGATAGTATCAGGCCGGCAAATACTCGCTCTTCTTTCATTGCCTCTTCCTGCTCTTCCTCGTCTCGCCCTTCAATCGTCCAGAAGCCAAACGACCTCAGCGATGCGAGACACCCTGAAGTGCATGGCAGCAGCCAAAACGCTTGCTCTGATGCAGAACAGCAGGAAGGTCAAAATGGCGTACCTGAGACCGACATCAATACCTCTTGTGGGCTTGATGGAGCCACAGGCGTCGAGATGGACAAGGGCCCAAAGGCCGATGAGAATATTGACGCTTGCTCGATCGGAGACGACAAAAGCAATGCAGGCGCTGCAGCAGCGAATGAAGCGGTCAACGAGGGTTCTGACACGGAAGCACCATATGACAGTGAGCACGAACGATCTCTGGATGCGATTAATCGCGAGAAACTCCGCGCAAAGATATGGAATATCCTTTTTCGCAATGTGACGCGAACCATCGACGAGTTGTACTACATGTGCGAGTTCGACAGCTCCGACGAACAATGTGGCAAGGCAGAGGATCTTTTGTCCACGTGTCTCACCGACTTTGGCGAATTGCGCGCTCGCATTCAGGCCCAGACTGCCAGTGCACGCCAGGGACCTGGCAAGGCCTCTTTTACAGGAAGACCCGGGTCCGCAAAAGCTCTGGCATGGGAAGTGCGCAAGAGTCAGGCGGTCCCATCACCAGTGACGTTACTTTTTGGTTCGCATCTGCAGGAAGAAGAAGGCGGGCTTGAGAGCGCTGGTCTGGAGACAAGAGTTGCCTTGGATGCAGCGGCTGAGGAAGAAATGTCTTTGCTGCACCAACGTTCGCTACAAAGCCTCAACGCCTCATCAACTAGTGGAACAATTGATTTCAACAGCAGGAATACGCAATCTTCGCTTTCCAGCGACGACCGCGTCGGCCAGACAGCGCAAGAACTTCCAAAGTCGGTCTCTACATCCTCGGCATGGGTGCGCAAGCCACGTATCGTCACCGAGTCTCCACGAAGAGCTGCACAGACATATGGAACTGCCGCGTCCCGTGCTGGAAAAGGTCTCCAAACAAGAGGTAGTGTCGTGCTGCGAAGACCCACGCCCGTGCGTGCAGGGCCGCTTTCTTCATCGTCTTCAAGGAAGCGCGTCTCTCTTCGCGTTGCCACCGCCCCGATCTCAGCACAAGAGACCTCATTCACTCCATCTTCTCCGCGAGAAGAAGATTTGGGAATCGTACCCGCGTCGGCGCGCGATGGAAGTCGTCAAGGGGTTGAATCGGTCGCTGAGGACCCAGAGGAATCCGCTTTTGGAGTCCACAGGGCCGCCAAGAGTGCAGGGCCAGCGCCATCGCCTCAGCCCTCAGTTTTCACCTTTGATGATGTCGAAGACGCCGAGAGTGGTCTTCGATGGGGAGACGAAGAAGTCGGGCTAACGCAAGATGCGGTGGACTCCATGGACATTGTCTCGCCCAACAGAAAGCGCTCCTGTGATGTATGCAGGCGTCGCGTGGTGCCGGCTGCGGGGGATCAGGAGACGTGTTCGGCCTGCCTTAGCAAGGCAGGAATGCTACGCACGCTGCACCAAAAGCTCTCCAGTCCAGAGCGCCGCAAGCCAAGTCCGTCCGAGACGAAGAGAAGGCAAACCCAGAAGCAGACCACGGCGCGTTTGAACAGGGAGAAAATCGACTTGCAGCGGCAAGCCAAGCTGCGACTTCAGACCTCGCGACAGGAGCAGATTGCAAAGACGAAAGAAGAAGTCATGCTCGCGCAAAATCGTGCCATCCACGAGCGGCTCGAACGAGCAGCCGTTGCGCGAGAGGCCAAGCTCAAGAGCGTTGCGAAAAAGGCCGAAAATGAGGCTCGCAAGGTCAATGAGGTCCAGTTCATCAACGAGATGACTGAACAGGACCGCACAGCGCAGCTGCACAAAAAGCTCGAGGATGGGGAGAAGCGGCGTCTTGTATTCATCGGGTCAATTCGCGAAAAGGCAGAGAAGCAGAACGAGCGCGTCGAGGCTCGTCGTCTTCGCGAAGAAGATCGCGAGCGCCAGCTGCGCGAGGCCATGCAGAAGCGACACGAAGAAGCCGAACGACGCAAAGCCGAGGCGCTCGAGGAACAGCGCAGAAAACTCGACGAAATGGTCATTGAAGCCTCCGCAAAGGTGAGCGAGCGGCGCACAGAGATGGAGAAGGAACGCGAGGCCAAGCTCGCGTTGCAACGGGAGCGCGCAGAGCGCGCAGAGCAGGAGCGACGTCGTTTCCTCCTGGCCAAACGAACATCGAGTCGGGCCTCGACGTCGTCACCGCTCGTCCCACAGGAAGGCGACTCTCAAACACACACGAACGCCGGAGGAAGCGGCCATGCTGGGTCGGGGTTGACAGAAGCGGCCGTATCTAGCGCTGGCAACACCTTGGCGTCGTCGTCCTCATCCACAGCGGCAGCGAGCGAAACGGGGGGCTCAAGTCTTCTCGGGCACTCGCACAACGCAGGAAGCTTGCAAGTTGCGAATCCGCCTACTTCGATGCTTGGAGGAGGGCTTGGATCCAACGCCGCAAGCCCACGCGCATCGGGCTCGTGGTCAGCAGAGGAGGAAGCAGCAGAGAAGGCGCGCTTTGCTGAGGAGGTATCACGGTCCGCAGAGGAGATGCAAATTCGAGAAAAGCAAATGAAAAAGCGGGCGCGCAAGGTCAAGGCGCGCATTGCCTCTCTGAGCAACCCGCAAGATACGCTGAGTGCCTCAAATCAAGGCAAGTCCCGGCGTTTGCAGGGACTCCTGGATAGCTTACGCGCAGGTTCTGAGCAAAAGGTGGAAGCCCTTGACATGCTTGCTCGTCTTGTACGGGATAGCGTAAAAGGCGTGATTTGCGAAGCGAGTCTTGCGGCTATGATTGGTGTTTGCGTGGGTGAGTTGGGAAAGGGCCCGGGGCAGTCCGCTGGCGTGCTTTCGAGCGCACTTGCCGCTCTACATGCAATGTGCGTGTCCACATCTGCTGTGTTGGAGTCACTTTTGGACTCTGGGCGCGTGACTGCTGTCATTGATGTGTGCGTGCAGCTCTTGCGGACGCCTGTATCTCGGGACAACGTGCAGGCGCTCATCTTTGGGCTACATATTGTCTCTTCCGTCTTGAGCTGCGCTCGTGGGCGCGCCAAATCGCGTCATTTGGGCGCAGAGCTGGTCCGACTTTGCATTTA